>JAAAKE020109719.1:0-16933 GCA_010014785.2 Anisolabis maritima
ATATAGCTATATACTTGTACACTGGCTTTTTTGTGTATTAAAATATTAAAATAAATAATTTTAAAACATGCCCTAGGGATAAAATATCAAGCAAATTCATTCATCAACGTCCGTCATTTTATTCTTGAATGTTTGTTGAGAGTGAAATTTATTTTATAAGATAAAAACCTAAAATAGTTGTTAAATATTTAATGCAATAGTTGAACTAAAAAAAGATAAGCAATCATTTAAATTAAATGTTTTATTAGAATTCATAACCTCCTCCATATACTCTTTGAAAAATAAAATTAAATTTTCTGAATATCCTTATACAAAAATGTAGTTTTCCCAAATTAACAAGATTAAAATAATATAAGATTTTTGTAAAGTTTCATGCCATTTTTATCATTTTAGTTTTCAAATTGAGGCCTGCGAGGTTTTATTTCTTTAATACCGGGAGTTCCATAACTGTGGAACTATAGAGGAAATGTCATGTTAGATAGTGTTCAATAAGAATTCAGGACACTGCGATACAAGCCGACACAACGAAGGCTATCGGAGTAATTTTAAACCCAAAATGACAATAATTTCCTTTAGAAAGATCTTCATGATGAGATAAATAGGCAGCTTTCTGCAGATCAGAAAGAGAAAGAGAGGAGAAAGTCATACAATAGGTTACTCTCTATTGAAATTAAACTTCCAATATGTGAAACGTTCGGGCATTAATAAGTAATACCATCTTAAATCACTAGAAATGAAATGAACATTAAATTAAAAAATATAACAACTTTACAAAACATATTCAAATAAATTAGAAGTGGCCTCTCGTAAACACATATATAGCGAAAGTAGTTTTACTAAATATATTAATATCTAAATTATACTTGTCTTTATTTGACTCGTTTCAGTGAAATCATTTTTAAGTTATCACTATTAACCTGTCCCTTACTGTAGAGGTAGAGTCTCGCCTCACAAAAATTTATTTATATTATATGAACTACCAATTAATATAAATAAATAATTTTGCTCTAATGCATATATATAAAATTTAGTTGATCTACGTACATTAATGCGTGCTCGAGTTATCGTCTTAACGAACAAACCCACAGACATAAATCGAAAAATGGTATTTTCGGACTCAGGGAGTTCCAAAACATCAATAACAATAAAAATCTCAATATCGAATTTTTGGACGATTACAATACCTTCCCTTTAGTACTATGTACACGAGAAAATAAAAATTATTACTTACAGTGTATACAAACAGATAGCTCATTTACAAACGCAATGTTTTGGACTAAGTAAATTTTATATTTTATATTTCACATGATGATGAAGGGCAAATGTTCAAAACAGCAGCCGCCCGGAAGATACCTCTTGTTATCTGGGGCTATTTAGAAGTTGTATATGAGAGGAAAATCCAGAACATAACGAATCTAACGGACATACCATGCCCAAATCATCCCATAAAGCCTTAACCTTGTCATTAGAGACTAAGAGATCGCCTAAGGCTTTGTATCGTATTCCAATTTATATTCGGTTTTGCTTATATTAAAGATTGATAGGATTTTAGAAAAGGAGTTTTAGAAGAATATAATTATTTATTAATTGAAAATTTTGAAAATTAGATTACTTTCCAAAAATTTCTTTATAAAATGGTAGCCTAAAAAAATTAACAATTTATATTTATTTTTAAACAGATTCCTCTTTTGCAAGATGCATGTGACTAAATAATGAATAAGGAATAAATTCTTAAGGATACAACTAACAATGAAACGAGATATTTTCAAGCGCTTTTAATCGAAATTTAAATATAAATATAGAAAACTTCACAAGAACATAAAAAATAGTAAGTATATTAAGTATACAAATAATAACTTATACTTATACCTTATCTTTGATTAGGGACTGTTTAAGCTAAGACGTTTTTAAGGAGGGGGGGAGTCAACATATTTTTATTTTTTTTTTTAGATAAAACTTATTTTGTCCACTTTATAATAAGTAATATCTATGTCAAAAATGTCAAGTGTTGTCGAGATTTTAACAGAAATACACATTTTGAGGTTCCCTGAATCTTAAAAAATGGGTCTCGCAAAATGGTCTGTCTAAATGTCTGTTTAAACAAGATTTCACAAAAACGAAAAAATTTTAAAAGCTGAAACTGTATTTTTAAGCTGGGTATCCTTGTTGGTTGCACCTCAAAGCTTATGAAAAAAAATGTACTTTTTTAATTTTTTTCGATTTTCTCACAACGAACCATTTTCACGATTTTGATTAAAATTCATGTATCAATTATTTATTAAATGATCTTTGAAATGAATTAACCCTTATCCCTCCCAAAATTGTTTAGGACCTAGGTTTTGTGAATTTCTCTTAAACCATTCTAACGATTTTGATTAAATTAGTTGTACATATAATAAATTAGATAATCTTTAAGATCTATTAATCATTTCCAATCTCAAAATAGAGTGGAACCCTCAATTTAAATGTTCTTTTACAAGCATGCACATGTTCGGCCACGCGCACCTCGCTTGCGCATGCCAGCTAGCCCCTCTGATTCGGAAAACAAAGTGTGAGAAATATGAAATTCTCATTTATTAATCAAAATAAATTCAAGTTGGCTGTACAGTGAATGACCCGAAGCAAAATAAATTGTCGGACAGAACATCAGCAGGCTTTCCTTACCTATGGTATGAGAAAGTTGTGTGATGTGGGTTTAGTCACGGGATATTTTTAGTTTAAAAATAAACTTTATTTTATTTAACTGTTGATGGAATTATTTTTGACTTGCTTTGAGCCCTAACTAAAATTAATATCCCGGTCTTGACCCGATCTCATTTTGCGGATTGGGATAGGCTACCTTTCTTTCGCTATCTTAAGTTTTTAGTTTCAAATTCATGATGTATTTTCCCCTTTAAATGGGAGAGTAAACTCCAAACTACCAAGTGTTACACTCTTATATACGACTACATTCTGATTAGGGTCAACGTAGAAGAATTCTAATAAAAAAACTAAAGGCGCCCTACAACAAAAAAGTTTGCGAATCTTCCGATGTTAAATATTTAACTAAATTATTCTAAATATTATTTATTTCCTCTTTAGAGATTGCAATGTGGCGATTTGAATTCCCAAACTCTCTATAAGCCCATGATCTCTTTTGTTGTTTTGGTTTTCTATCAATGTTTAATGTAAATAATCCTAAAATAAATAAAGTTGGATTATTCTTGCTCTTGTTTTCACTGAGCAGATATGATAAATAATTTTGATGTTATGGCTTTGCATGATCTATTGATTTATTTAATAAAAGACTGAATACATATTGTTTAAAGTTCACCTTTATTATAGCTTTTATAAAAATATAAAGCAACTATAATAATAAAATATTTAATTATGCGATTACTAGGTTATCACTTTTTTAAGCGTTCTATAAAAATTTCTTGAACAATGTTCTTTATGATATTGATTAAGAATTCTTTTTTATTTTTGCTCGTTACATCAGAGAGAGTCTTACTGTTTTTATAAATAATGAGTAAGGAAATTAAGCAGATCAAATAATATGAAATCAATATAAGTTTTGAGAGATAAAATTAAAAAAAAAAAGGTTTTTAAACCGAAAAAATATAAATTATAATTTTAATTATATAATTCTCATTATTCTTAGAATTTTTAAATCTATAATTGCAAATTATTTGATATATTGATGGATTTATTTTTATTTACAATGAATTTTTACTTTCCCCCACTATTATATATAATATAGTAAAGGAAAAGTATTATAATCATAAAAAATTTAAACCTCCAATTTTTAAAAAAATTTTTACATTTCAAAAGGACCCCAAAAATACCAAAAATGAAATCTTAATGTGCCTCTATGTATATAAGTGTGTATGTATATAGCTTTAACTTTGTCTTATATCTCTGGAATCACTCATCAGAAAAGGATGTAACTTAATAAATAGCCCAAGAAGTGGCAAAGAAGCTCTTAAAATTTGAAGCGAATTTACCCGCAAGAGGCGGTAAAAAAGCTCAACAAAATTTACCCTGCATTTGCGGTGGAAAATAATTAATATTTCTTAAAGATCATTCTATTTATTATATGTACAGCCAATTTAATCAATAATGTTAGAGTAGTTTAAGAGAAAACTGAAAAAAAAGTACATCAGTACTAGTACCCATTGGCCGATTTTATTCAAAAGCTTCGAGGATTGCAACCGACAAGGATACCTAGCTTAAAAATACAGTCTCAGCTTCGAAGGTTTTTTCGTGTTTGAGAAATCTTGTTCATAGACAGATAGATCATTTTACGCGGTTTTAGGATTGTAGAGAGGCCATTTTATTAATATTTAATTAATTAATTAATTTGATATATTCCTACAGAATATGGTCTAAGAATGGCTATAAATGGTGAGAAAGTAACTTGGCGCTTATTTTATTATTCCTATTAAAAATCCTACATACCTAGAATATTTGATATTTCTATAAGTATATTAAAAAAAAACTTGTTTTAATATTTATAAGGATTTTAAAGAAAAAAAAAAAAATTGATTTCAATGATTAAATATAAATTATAATTTCTATTTTTTCTCTTCTTGTGGATGCAGGAACAGTCAAGGATTAAGGAATGAACAACTCCAGATCTAAGAAAAATATATAATAACATCCAGACGCGACAATTGATCAACTCGTCATAAAAGACAAATTTCAGAATATTCCTCATATTCAGAAATCGCCTAAAATGTAAATATATCACTTTCTTTTAAAAACAATATAATAAAAGATATTAACTCTTAAAAAAGAATTCAATAAGTCTAGAATTCAAAAACGGAATTTTATCTTGTTAACGCGATAACGATTTACATATTAAATTAAAAAAAAATAGTTTAAATTTTATATCTATACCGTTGGGCACTAGGTGGCAGTCTAGTAGCTAGCTTCTCGAGAGCATGAGATTCCTAAGCCACTTCGTCTTTTTATTATTGTTTTTTGCTCGTCTCTCGTTGTGCAACACAATTTCACGTGTTGGTTTTCGTTTTTTCCTTTGTTCAATTTTGCCAACCTTCATAAATTTCTCATATTGGCACCTCCTTTTATCGTGGCAAATGGAATTGAATTATTATCATTATTGAGTATTTTAATTTATTCAAAAACTGGATATATATTTATCCTTTCATTGAATTGTATTCAACTTACACTTGGAATATTCGTCACACCTAAAAATTTCTTCATCCACTGATTGCTCTCCACAACAATTGAAGTTTTTGAACTGCATACCTGTCAACCTTTCGATATTGGTCGTCTTCTTTAGCACCTAAGTCAACTTTCTGAGTGCTTCAATCTTTGGGAAGGATTCACCAAAACCAGATAAGATACTTTTATTATCGTATCCAAAACATCATTTTAATTTTCTAAATGAACATAAACAATTTTCCTGAGGTACATATAAAATAAATATATTATATAATAATCTTAAAAATAGACAAATAAAACAAATCTTTTTAAAATATTCTTAATTTTTGTCATTTTTGTAAAAAAAATCATAGTTTATTCCTTTTATATTTAATGTAAAATATTTTATAAGATTAAACAACATATATAATAATTAATAAACTACACAAAATCATGACAAGTTTAATATTTAATTTTAAATTAAAACACTTATTTTTTAGTCTTTTCGGCATCTTAGGCCATATAGCCTTGAAACGATACACATATTTATTATAATTACGATATCATTAATTATCCATTCAGTTATATTTATTTATACCATTTATTAAATGATTTAAGTAAATTTTTAGTCGATTGCCTGGGATTCGAACCCTGATCACATTGGCTTTGAAGGTTATTAATATTTGACAATGTCAGTATCTTAAATCTCTCAGCCATGGGGTGGCAAAATAATGCTATAAAGAAAATTTCCTAAATAGTGCGGGAGAATTTTATCAAATTAATTATATTCAATATTAATGAATTAACCTATATTTTTTATGTTTATTACTTTTCTCTTAAGCTATATAATAATAATTTTTCCACCTAGCATTTATAATTTATATATTTTTTATTTAATTTCAATTTTGGTATCTAAAGCCATTTTGTTTTGATATACGAATCTACAAATATCTCTCAACCCAAAAGATATCTTTCGGATCCAATTTTAGAAAATTATATCAAAAAGTTTTTTTCTATTTATCTTTTTGCTCTTGATCTTATCTCAAGCCTCGAATTTTGGGAAAGAACTCTAGAATTCGAACCTTTCCAACTTTCAAGCAATACGAGAAATTTACACCATTATTCTAACCTTATTATAAACAAATGATAATAATATATGAACACTCCTTTGACCTACTTAGAGACTCAAGTTCTCGATGGTAGAAAGTCTTTACATTAATAAACAAATTAATAAACTACAAACAAACAACAATTAAAATAAGGAAAATTTATAAACCAGAGTAAGATCATTTTTAGACTGGAGAATATCAAATAATAATCACATTTTTATCTTTTAAAAATTTTGCCAAAGGGACGAAATTTATCAAATTTAAATGTCCTCGTCAGAAATGCCTAGAAAATGTTGCAATATTTATTTGACCTTTTTTTTATTTTAATTAAAAAATTCAATAAGTGAAGAACTGTCTCTACTAGTCACACTCCTTTTAAAAATATTCTTTCATTTAACGTTTTGTCCATTTAAAAATCCTCAGACCTATTTTAGTTTATTAAAAATAAATCAAAAGTATATCAAAATTGATAAAAAGCTTACATCATTAATTTTTTTTTTACAAAGTACTTTTTACATACATTTATTTTGCATTTATTCCATGTTTTTTTGCCCGTGAAGAAACCACTAAATGAAAAAACAACATCATCAATATTTTATTCTAATGGAAATTTAATATACTTACTTTTTTTTCTATAGTTGAGGAGTAAAAAAGATTTTGCGTTAGGTAGTATTCTCTACGACTGCCATATGCTTGTCCATCCGTCTGTCTGTTTGTCTCCAAGGAATCGAAGAAAAAGACGAAAGAAGAAGAAAAAAGAAGAGTAAAAGATTTATCGCTGCGATTCGATTGCTATTGGAACGTAAAAGACTACTACCCACTATTAAGGGGAACACTGACGGACGTTTGAAATTTCCTCTCTAATGGAAATTCAACTCCCAGCCAATCACAAATTAATCTCTCTTTTATATATATTACTTTAAATTCGAGACATGTTCTATTTAATGTTAATGTAAAAAGGGTCATATAAAAGAAGGATTTTCTATTTTATTAAAAACTAAATTTGAAAAAGTGAAAAAAGTTGAGATTTATTATTCATGACTTTACGAAATAAGAAAAAAATTAAAAGAGATTAAATTACGTATTTGATTGAAATGAAATTTTATTATTTCATAAAATTCATAAAACTTTTTTTTTGTATTTCATAACAATAGAAACCTATAATTTCGATATCAAAAATCGTAATTGAAGGCCCTATCCGTTCGAGTGGAGGTAGAGGTCTGCTTCAAGTTTAAAAGATCAGGACTTGCCCTCCTAAGAGAAAAATTTAATTTAATTTTATTGGCTATCAATTTAAATAAATAAGGGAATCTAAATGGCCTCAGATGTCGAAAAAAAGCATATGTCTAAAGCTTATTTTGGGCTCTTTAGTTTCTTGATTTAAAAATTCTAACATGACTGCAAAAAATTTATTTATAATATAATAATATATACAAGCAATTTTTTTTGAATTTTTTAATCAATCAATGGTATGAATTCTTTTTTATTCTAAAAGAAAATTGTAATTATTGTTTCTTTTTGTTTTTATTTTTGTTAATGTACTTTTTCTGTTGCTCTGGCCTCTGGCTGTTAACAAAAATCACTTCTGATATTGTAATATTTTGAGTGAATAAAATATTATTATTAATATAAAGTACTATAATTAATATAAATAAATAAGGACGCGCTTCAGATGCTGAAAAAGACTTTAAAAAAATCCAAATTTATTATTCGTCTTTATGTGATTATATAGTAACAATATATATTTTAACTTTAACTTTAACTTCAGGCTAACTTTAACTAATTGGTACCCTGGGGAAATATGTTTATGGATTTGAAGAAATATTGAAACAACTTTTTTTCTCAGGTGGCACTCACCTCTTTTTATAGGCAAACATTTCGGTGAAGTGAGTGGCACCTGATAGAAAAATTTGGTTTTATTTCTCCGAATCTTTAAATTATATTTTTTTTTTTGCGTTTTATAAACTTTCATCCAATTGGCATAATTTAAAAAAGATCAAAAGTTTGTTTTTATTTTTGATATTCTCCTATTAATTATCTTAGACAATAACCATACAAATAACAAATAGCAAAATAGCAATACTTTCCTTTTAATATGTCTTCCAAGCCAAGAAAGTAAAATTTTTTAAAATTCCTATAAAAAAATTAGGTTAATATAAAAACACTTTGTTAATAATTTTTTTTTTTTCAATTCTAAAGTTTATCAGATAAGAAACCTTTTCATTTTCTAATACAATATATTTCTATTTTTTTTTATTTGATAGTAGATAAAGCAGAGGTGATAAAAGTTCCATACACGTTGCTCTAACTCCTACAATTATA
Source organism: Anisolabis maritima (assembly GCA_010014785.2). NCBI lineage: Eukaryota > Metazoa > Arthropoda > Insecta > Dermaptera > Anisolabididae > Anisolabis > Anisolabis maritima. The sequence continues at coordinate 8,577 of JAAAKE020109719.1, forward strand.
ATCTAGGAGAACATTTAGCTCGAACAATCACTCTCAATGGAAAAGGAAAGTTACAAATAAACAAGGTTAAATCATTTTGTTATAATAATTTAAAGATAGCACGAATTCTATTTATTTTTTGAAATAAATGATTCATTTAAAAAACTATTAGGAATCAATGAAAATTTAAGGTAAAATTGTTTTTTAATTTAATATTTAAAATTATCAGCCCGATTACTATTTTAAAAACCGGCTCAAGTCACACGCTTTTCATTTACGAATTTGTTTTGCTGGAATTACTTAAATGGATTAATTTGGAAAAATATATTATCAATAAGTGATAGAAACCAGCTTCCTATTAGGATTCACTTTGTAAAAAAGTGAAGGATGTGCACTACTTAATGAAAACTCCTCTCTTCTCCAAACAATTCATCCCAAAAATCGTAGAGTTTTGTTTGTAAAATTACATTTGGTGAACAGAAAAATTAGGACTCTTCTTTTTAGTTACTCCAGCTAAAATACAAATTTATTGCTAATTTCAAGGCTTGAAAAAAAAAAAAAATTTGTTTCAAAAGATTTTCGCACAAATAATTAGTTTTGGAATATCTAGAATAAACGCCAAACAGAGAAACAAGAATAAACACTCATCGCCTAGCTTTAAGAAAGATAGATGTTTTCTTATTCTCAATAAATAATATTTTACATATAATTTCATATAACTAATTCAATAGTTATTTGATATCTTATATATAGACTATATCAAACGATCTTTTTTAATAAGGAAATTTAATTAATTTTTTTCACCTAATTCAATAAAAATCTGATGTTCATATTCTAATTTTATGAGTTTAATTAAAGGATAAAAACGAGAAAAATCCTAAAGTAAATTTTAATAATATCGTTATTATATTATACTTTTACTTCATAAAAATTATTTTAATTTTATAACTTTCTTCCGAAAACAAGACCAAAAACTTATTTTTATTCTACATCGAAAGATAATGAAATTTTTTTAATGTTAAATACTTTAGATGAAAATTCTATATTACATATAGTCTCAAAAATTGAATTTTAAAGTTTTTAAATTTAAATATAATAGAATTGAAATATTTGATATTCAATTTCTTTATAGGGAAATATATATCTATATTATAAAATGGTATAAAATATCAGCAGTAAAAGGTAAAATATCTTTTTGAATAGAGATGGAGAGAAAAGTATATAAATCACTAAATTAGATTTTGTTAGCTGATACATATTTCGGGATATGATTTATTTATGGCGAAAACAAAGCAAGTTCATATATCTATAAATTATTGTAGGGAAAAATCTTAATCTTCTGAAATATTTTTATAAGCTTAGTTAATATTGATTGAGAGATAGAGATAATAAATAATTAAGATTGTTTTAAAAATAGATTTTCATTTTTTTTATAGAATTTCAAGTTGTTCAAGATTCCCTCAAATATCATCGATTCGAGCCTTTGGCCCATTTTAGCCATTTAGATTTCTTTCATTTATTTTTTTTTTAATGATTTTCTCTTTTTACCGACTATCTCCTATAGAGAGAGGTATTTTGATTTTCGAGCATTTTACATATAACCACGAATTGAACTATTTCTAATTAGTAACTATTCGTCTACCACCCACCTTGTTTAGTAATACTTATACTTCTATTAATAAAATTTACCAACTTTTGATATAGATTCGATAATTGTCAATTTCATATTAAATGGATCTTTAATAAATTAATTAGTAAAATTTACGTTAAAGTTAGAGAAACTGGTTAGGTGGTGGGCACATAATTTTATTTGTAAATATCTTTAAAACTAGTAGCCTGGGTTCGCATCTCTGACAGTCTGATAAAAATGTATTTAAGACAATTGATATAAATGAATATAGATGGATAATAAATAATTGTGTTTAAAAGTTTTTATGACTTCACATGACTTCACATTAAAAATACTTTTTAGTATTTTTAAATGTCGTTTTGTATTTTGTTTATATTTGATAAATTAAAAATCAATAAACCAACTATTCCTAAAATTCCAGATAATATTCAAAAGTGTGTTATTAGGGTTATTTCCCAGGATGGTTTTGATATATCTATTATTTCAGATTATACCAGATTCTTTAATTAGGTACAAAGAAGTTGAAGTTATCAGAAAAAGTAACTCTCCCTATCCTGATTTTAGATGATTATAACCCACATTCACTCTTGGGTGAGGCAATTCTTCTATTGTGTGACGAGTTAAATTTGACCCCATTAAATGACGGATCCGATACCAGATTAAGTTATGGCACAAACAATTCAATCGTGAATATATCATTAATTTCAGCGCTGTATCCAAACTTCCTATGGAGAGTGGAAAATGAGTGTTTGGGCTCAGATCATTTTCCTATAAATATGTCCAAATTTCATGGTAATTTTTTAAATATAAATACCAATTTTTTACGACAATTCAAAACGAAACTTGCAAATTGGGATCTTTTTCATGAGATCGTAAATAATAAATTTAATTATGTCCGTAATTTTGCTAAAATAAATTTAAAATATTATTTCATCATTGGAGTTGTTATTATTATATATCTGCTAAAATAACTATCTATTCGTCTTTGAACACAAACGAAGAATTGTTGGTGGATCGACTCATGTGTGGAGGCAATAAATAATCGTAAACGGGTACTTTGTTTATATAAACTAAATCCTAACTTGGAAAATTTTTTAAATTTAAAAAACAATTGCTTTTCCCAAGGAAAATAAAAGAAGCAAAAAACAATCTTGGTTATCTTTTTGTAATTCTTGTAATCGAAAAACTAATCCTAAGAGTGTGGGATAATATTTGAGCGATCACAGGCACAAAAATATTTCAGAACTCTTCACAATCTCCTCACTTAGTGGAAGAGTTTTTAGATAAAATAGCTCCTCAAAATGTACCTAATTATTACAAATGACTTAAATAATAGAGCAAGTTATTCTCAAAATATATTAGACTTTCTCATTTTTAGAATTTGAAAGAGCTCTTTCATCTTCTGATTATGCTCCAGGTTTAGACGGAATTCTATGATAAGATACCTCCCATTCACAGCTTTAGATTTCCTTCTAGTTATTTTTAATGAAATCAAATACACCATTACACTCCAGATAGTTTGCAAAATAAATTTATTGCACCTCTTTTAAAATTTGGTGAAAATCCAATTAAAGGCCTTTCTTATAGGCCAATTGTTAAATTTTTTATTGTATAATTTTATTTATTTACATTTTTTAGTATTTTTATAATCCTTATGGCCTCGGAGCCAAAAGTAAAATAAATAAAAAAAAAAATTTATTAAATTTTGAAAAATCTATCATTGTTGATTTCGTTTATTTTCGGTTGTCTTCGGAAGTTTTCGTCAACTCCCTTATGTATGAGAAAAGGGAAACCGAAATGACCTTGACGCTCTGGTGTCTTTGGAACATTTTTTTCTTTTGAAATTCATCTATTCACCTTTAATAATGAGTAATCTAGTAATATATTATTTTTTATAATACAAATTCAATCATTCTTTAAAATAAAGCAAGGTCTTTTATTTTATATAGGAGACAAAGTGGATATCATGAGATACAAATTCTCCGAGGCGGCACCATTGTAAGTTTTTTTAATGAAATATTTAATTTTCTTGATGATGTTTCAACTTATCAAAATTCCTTGAAAAAGAATTGAACAAATTAATTTTTAGTGAGTATTAAAGAAATATTAAATTAAAATAATATTTGTTTATAATAATAGAGGAATCAATATTTGGATCTATTTTCCTCAACTATATAAATTATTTGCCAAATACAATTACTAAATGACCTGAATAAAATAAAAAAAGCAAATTATTATTCAAAATGTAATATTATATAATTTGTTATTTTTGGTTTTTATGCAAGTAAATTTCCAAAAACAATACTTGTTCAAAACTTAGCAGATTTGGATAGTAAATATAATAAAATATCAGTTTAATTTAGATATAAATTGATATTTAATTTAATATAGGAAAAAATAACAAAACACTACATGTTATAAGCAAAATAAAAAATAAATAATTTATTATTTACCTGTAGAAAAAAAAAAAAAGAAAAATTGTTTTCAACATACTATATGTTCAATTTCAAACATCCTTTTTGGAATATTTTGGATTAATAAACTATATATCCACAAAATGATGATGTCTCCAAAAGTTTTTTTTTTTTTTATTGAGGATTGCCTTCCTAGTCATACCTTACATTGGTTACATTCAGAAATAATATTACTCAAAACAAAACAAAATACAATACAAATAATACATATGTAGAAAATTAAAGTATAAAAAAAAAAATAAAATATGAAAGCAAAAACAAAATAAAAATTATAAAGAAAATTACATATAAATACAAGATAAAACAAAAAGATAAAACCATTTAAATTATATATAATAATAAAATACTTTTGAAGAAATCAATTACAGCTATTGTCAAAATAAAAATCCTCACTCAACCTTGAATAAAAGTAAAAGTTAATTTATCTTTGAAATCAAATTGTTCTCAAGTTAGTTTTTATTTAAAAGAGCGCAAAAATATAAAATCACAAATAAATAAATAAAATATATAATTAATCTAAATAACAGATTTACACAAATATAGATACATAGAGACTAGAGACTAACTCGTTGAAATCTAGATTAGAAAAAATATTTCTCATTTGCCTCGTACAATAAGATCAAGAAAAATGTTTAGTTCTATTTTTAATGAACGTCCATTCATTCCATATGCATTGTATTTGATTCTGTTACTGTATCAGTTATAATAAAATTCTAGAAAAGGATTATATTTTATAATATATTTTAAGTTATTAGTATTATTTTTATTAAAATTAATTAAAAAATTTTATAACAGATACTAATGATAAGATATTACTTTAATTTTTATAACAAATTTTATTTTATTTTTAGAAAATATATCGAGTTTTCTGACATCACTGCTGTCCGTTTTATGATTTGAGATTAAAATGGGAAAGATAAACATCCGGGAGAACAAAGTGAAGACTATTAGAAAAAAACAATAAAAAACAGCCCTGAACAAATCTCTTCAAAGAACATAAATACACTTGAAAATCCTTTTCAACATCAACAAATGCAAACAACAGGAGATATCAAAAGATTCTTGGTCAACTTCTCATCCTTCCACTCTGGAATTTTTTTAAATGGAATCCAAGCAAGGGTATTTTATTTGATTTAAAATCTTAGTAATTTTTGTGCACTTTTTTTTTTTAAATTTGAAAAAAAAAATTATAATCCAGAAATCTAAATTTTATTCATAAAATAAAAATTAATTATTTTTGAAAAACGAAAAAGCTTAGAAATTAAATAAAAAAATTATTTACCGGTTTTTTCTTTCTGTTTTAAAAACTAAATTATCAAATTTATCTCTATTCAAAGATGTACTTGCAAAATACATACACACACACATTATTTATTAAAATTTATCAGTATTTTACATATTAACCCAAAACAATATTGTTGTTTGATAAAATTAGAATGCATTGAGAAAACAGTCATATTTATATTTAATCGGTGCTTGAAATTCAACAACAGTTCTTTAATCGCCTCTTTTTGCTCACAAACTCTCCCCTCTCTCACTGTGAAATGATTTTCCAAATCCATATAGCTCTTTTGTTGGTTCACTGCACGTGTTTATGCTTTTTCTATTTGTGTGTGTGTGTGTGTGTGTGTTTGTCAATTTAATTTCCATATATGATAATTGATGTTGCCTTGTCAATTCAATATTTTTTATACTGTTCTTTGTCAAAGATTATTGAGTTTTATTTCCGTTAAATGCCTCCACCCCCACCATCACCACCACCACCTCGATTAAACGAATCCACTAGATGTCATTCATTCATTCATTCAAGTATACAAGATATTTACAATTTTTCAAAAAAAATAATAAAATCAATAGAATAAATGATGTTGTTGATGTTATTGGTTGCTGAATAAAATTCATTTTGTTTTGTTTGTAATCTTTTTTTCAATATTGAATTATTATTATTTTATATTCAAATTAAAAAAATTAATATTTTAAAGTGCTTAACTAATGATTTATATATATATTTAATATTTACAAAATAATTTTTAATAAAATAATTTAATACCCCTGATTTTCTCGTTATTCTCATGCTAAACTACATTAGAATAGGAACCACATAAATATTTACTCCGACCTGGTATATAGACACAAGTTTTGGTGGCTAAGTTTATATTATTATATCAACATTAATAACAAATATAAATTAACAACAAAATAACATTTTTTTAATTACCTAATTTTTTAAATCTTTTATTTGACTCAAAAATTTGGCTGTTTAATTTAATCATTATAATTCATTTTTGGAGATAATAAATAGTAGTTGAGCAGATATCTGGAAAATAAAACAAGCTGTTTTCTCTGAAGCATCTCAATTAATTTTCCCAAAAAGTAAAGTGAATGACACTTGAGGAAAAAGCTGATTTAGTTTTTCCAAATCTCAGGTGCCAGTCACATCATTTTGTTAATAAAGTGAAGTGAATGGTACATTAAAAAACAACTGGCTTTATTTCTACCAATTATTATTATTTTTTTAAGTCTTCGGTATCAGAGGCCATTTAGATTTCGTACGTATTTATTTAAATTATTTGATATTCAATGTAATTTAAATAAATTTTTGTAGCTTTGGACGGGAAGCGAACCTCTGATCTCTGATATGTGAGGCGAGACCTTTACTTCTGCACTAAAGGACAGGGTTTATTTTTATATCATAGAAAATTAACCCGTATTGGAAGAAAAAATTATTTTCTCATTTTCTTATAACTTTACTCCTAGACACTCAAAATCAGTTATTTATTTATTTATTTTTTGTTAATTTGAGGAGCAGATTTTTTGTTTTTAGGAGGCTCAGATGGGAAATTTAGACTTTATTTAATCTTTTTTTTTCTTTTTTCTCTTGTGACCAACTTCTCCCAAGTTTTTCTTCAGTTATTTTTCTAATTAATAAGTCATATTATTTAAACTCATCTGTTAATTTAATCAACAATAGTTAATTTATTCCATGTTTAAATATATTTATATACTAATCTCTGTTTTTCTTTTTAAAGGTAAAAAAAATCGAATGAGTAATTGCTGAATCAAAACATTCTCCATAAAACAACTACGATATGGATATGGTTACCCTCACACTCCTTATCAATATGAAATTGATATCATTCTCCTGGCCACTCAAGGACATGAATTTTGGATGGTTTAACGCCTTTTGATGTGAAATAATTTAAATGTAAAGTATATGTTATAATTTATATTTTCTTTGCTATTTTAATTTCCTTCTTTGATTTAGCCTCTATTATTTATCAATTCTCTTTAAAAAGTTTTTTTTTTATTTTCTAATTAATTCAGTATAATTTTAGAAATTCAATATTTCTTCGTTTTATTTACTTAAAATATGCAGACGATTGGTACAACTCCTCTAGGTTTTTGTCTCCCTCTCTACACCTACTTGGAGGCAGTTTTAGACAACCCCAATCCCTCACCACCACAAGGGTAGAGAGAATTCCACCCACTGAAGTCGACCATCGTGAGGCAAACCGCTATCCTAGCAAAAACACGTATTAATTAAGTGTGATTAATTAACGTACTTTGCCCCACCCTCTCATTCAAGTTGTGGCCACCAGCGTAACTCTCGCCTTCCAGAGTAAATTAGTTTTTTATTATCTTGTTTAGATTTAATATTATTATCTATCTAAAATAATCGAATAAATAATCCTTTTTTTTTTGAAAGTAAAATATTTTTATTTAAAAATAATTAAAGAGCACCTAAACAAATTACACACATTTTTTACATTTAAAGCAAGAGATAATGTTCCATTGAAAACAAAGGATATTTTAAAATTTATAAATTATAAATTTTAATGATTCAAAGGAAGTGAACTATAAGTTATTAGACAAAAAGGAACAACTCAAATAGAAAAAAAAAAACGCTGCTTATTATTACATTTAATATTTATCATCTCTCTTATGGCCTTTTTTTCAATTGATTGTTTTCCAAAGAATTTGGTTGACTTTTATTTAATATAATAATAAAGGCAAAATCTGACTTGAGTAAACCATCGATTTGATGAAAACCGCTCCTTAGAGGCATAATTTGACAGGGGCATTCCGTAATTTGTAACGCCCGGAGGCAAAAAAGATTGAATAACCCAATATTCCCAATAAAAAATTATTCTGAATTATTTCCCATTTGATTGATTAACGAATCAGGCGGCAGAAATTTGGGCGAAGGATACAGGTTCATCCATACATTAATTCATCAATTACACCCCCCCCCCCCCCCCCCCCCCCACCAAAAA
>JAAAKE020109730.1:4241-16931 GCA_010014785.2 Anisolabis maritima
CTTTTTCTGTTATATCATAAAAAAAAAGATCTCAAAAACATTCGATAAAACTTGAAAGAGAAAAAAAGACAATAAATAAATTTTGCATGAAATCAAAGATATTTTTTTAAAAGTTAATTTATTAAAAAATTGCTTTTTTTTAAATGGATAATTTGAGGGCCGAGTGAAGAAAGTAACCAAGCTTATAAAGCAACCCAGGTTCAAAACCGTCTCAGTTAAAAATTTCTCTTTAATAAGCCTCCTCCTGAGGATGGGAACTGAAACCCTCCCCAGTGAATCCCAATAAAGTCACTCACTAAGACTGATATAGGTTAGACAATGATAATTAATTTATTTTATAAAGTGCTAATAATTAATAACATATTAAGCTGGGAGAAATGAACTCTTTCTCCACATATATTAGTGAATGTATTATCTTAAATATTAGATGATATATTTACATAATGAATGAAAGGAGCGAACTCTCTCTCACTAGCACTCTAAACATAAAAATAATTTAAATTTCTTCATTTATAAAAATAAGTATTAATAAGAATTGTTTTTCACATTTTTCGTCGCCGTTCTGCGAAGATAATTTCAAAATAAATTGCTCCATCTTTTATAAAAAGTTATTTCACTTAAAATTAATATAATTTTTAATTTTTTTTTTTCCAGGGACGAGAAGCAGGCGGATTTCGCGGAACAATTGGAATCCGTTGCCTACGTCCTTTGTGGAGACGAGCCAATCAACCCAGAAAGATTTCGGGCGATACTCCAGGCTAAAGGAGTTCTCGATAAGTTATTTCGTTTGATTGACTCAGAAGCGGTTGGGGTAGTAACACCTGCCCAAATTATGGACTTCTTGGCACAACTTTCCGCCTCCAGACCAAAAGCGGGATTCGATCAAGGAAGTCTCGAATGGTTGGAGACACTCTTCAGGCAAACTGTCGGCGATAAAAAAGAAATCAGCCTCGATGACTTCAACAAGATTGTCAACTCCAAAAATGTGAGTTCTTTTTTTTTCATATAATAATATTTATTTATGTGATTTTGGAAAAAAAATTCCCTCTCAATTTCAACCATTTTACCAGGGTTGCATAAATTCGTTCGTTTTTGCTGGCAATTCAAGTGATCGACTTACTAATAGAAGAACTCCTCTAGGGCGGATAACGCATGCGGATTTGTAAATATATGAACATGCGTGATCCGCTCTAGAAGAGCAATTCATCGAAAAATCCATTAGTGACTTGGTCATTTGGGTTTCCTCCCTTCCAGCAACTAAACACGAACTAATTTATTTTTCTCATAGTAAATAAAAGACCGTCCAAATTATACTGCTGGTATATTTATACTGTATAATATGCATAACATTTAATGTGGATTTTCGTTTGCCATTCCCCACTATATTAAAATATTGGCTACGACCAAGTTTAATTTTTGTTTCAGTAAATTTAATTAAATAATAAATTATTTTTTATTTTTTGTGGAATTCATATTAATTTATTTGTTTATTCATTTTGGGTGTGAAACTAAAATACGTGAACTTTTCCGGGAATTTATTATTTTTATTTCAGGTTAACCAAAAAATATTATTATTATTTTATTGAACATATCTTTGGCAACTGGTACCGTTCTCTCTTCATTAATATCCTATCGCTTGGAGCAGTTAGAGTTTCCAATCCCTGTTTAAAGAGTCACTGGTTCGTTTCCCGACCTTCGACATACTTTAATTAACCAATTAACTTAAATAAATATGGACGGATTCCGAAAAATATTTTAAAAAAAGAATAAATAACAGAGAGATAATAGTCTCTTTGACTTGCCAACGATCCTAATGGCGCCATTCTCTAACCCGGCTCAAGATTGATCTCATGTTAATTCATTAATACATAGATGAGGGGTGTTGTTTTTAGTCCTAAGTATTTTTTCGAAAAAAAAAAATTCATTATCTTTGGTTGAAAGTGAAAGGAAAGATCTAATAATATTACATTTGTAATAATAAAATTTTTAATAATAGGATAATTAAGTATAATAAGAGAGCCTTTTATTAGAATTAACTAGATTATATTTAAATTTTACAAATGGGTAGTATTATATAATACTGAAATTAAGTTTACATAGGTTCATTTTTTGAAAGGTGTGTGAGGGGCCTTATTCGGCTTCTGAGGTCATTTAGACTCCGTCGTTATTTATTTAAATTAATTGGGCAATATAATTAATTAACCAATATAATTTAAATAAATTTTTTGGGAAGGGAAGCGAACCGCACGTGAAGATCAGACCTCTAGCTCTGCACCAAAGGACAGGGCTAATTTAAATTTATTTCATTAAAACGTCATAAAATTATAATATACTGTATTAATTTTTTAAAGCCGGTTATATTAAAAATCTAAAATAGCCCCCACCCCATGGCCAAGAGGTTAGAATGACATTGTCAATATTGATCACCTTAAAAGCCAAGGGGATCGGATTCCAGGCAGTCCGATGAAAATTTATTTATATAATAACCATAAATAAATATGTTTGGATAATTTGTATCGTTATTAAAGTCTTTATGAACTAAGATATTTAAAAAAATCTAAAATATAAATAATAAATAAAACGAATAATTTCTACAAAAAATGCATCCTGTTTTCCCTAAAATAACATCTCTAAGGACGGATTAAATGATTTCCCATTAGATAAAATGAAAAACTGGGTGTCGAATTACAGACTGCGGACGGGAACGAATTAAGTTGCTAAATCGAGGGGTCCAATGTGCTCTTATTAAATTTTGGTAGACATAAAGCAACGAAATGGGAAGTTTAAAATGAGTCTGCGATTAACTTGACAAGGTTATTAATTTAGACAAAACAAATTCTCTCCCCTCCACCATTACCGAGAAATTATTACAATTACTATAATCTTCTTTTAATTTCTATCACTTTTGAAAGACATGGTACAATATTAATATAACTCCTCTACTATATTTGAAATTTTTAACATTCCTTCACGCAAACTTCTTTTAATTTGTCACCTAATTTAATGACTTAATTAAAACTACATTAAAATAACTATCCAAAAAATAATTATTTTTTCGTGTATTGAATTATAATTCTATGTAAGTATCTTGGACGATAATAGAGTGAGATCAAAAAAAAAATTAAATTTCTCAAGCATGACCTTTTCTAATATAAATTGCAGTCACTCATAGTAAATTAAAAATATCGTTCCCCGCTACATGGATACATGTTGTCCGATTGCGGTTGGAGCCCATAAGGTCCGTGTACTTACAAGTTATGTTAGCCAAAGACAAACATCGCCCTGAGTTCATTAACATACATTTCCTTTCTTGTTCCTTTCCTTTGCGATATTTATTTCAAATAAAACCGAGTCAAGCGACATTTAATATTTAGACTAGGATATCATATTATAATGCTATAAAATTTTATGGAATTCAAATTCGCCGATTAAATTTGCACTTTTGAAAAATATTTATTTTTATTACCTTTTCTTTATTTAATATTATTGATAAATTATATAATAATATAAATTTCGGCTTGTAATATTAATTTACCCTAACCTCTACATTAAAAAAAAAGGTTTTTAGAATTTTAATTTTATTACTGCTCTCTTCAATCAAAATCCTATCGGATAGTTTTTTTTTTTTTTTTTTTTTTTTTTTTTTTTTTTTAAATCGAATTTTTCTCAGAGGATCAATTAATTGGCCAAGTTCTCATTTTTGTAGAATAATTCAAGTAAGGATTGATGAAAAATTAAAATAAAATAAATTTTAGATAAAATTTTGAGGTCTGTAAAAAATTTGAGATGCATTTTCTTTTTCTCTTTTCTATATATGTAATATTTATATAGCGATACACGTTTTGAGGACTTCTGAGTAAAAAAATGGGTCTCGTAAAATGGTCTGTCTGTCTCTCTCTCTTTCTGTGTGTGTGTGTGTGTGAACAAGATCTCTCAAAAACGAAAAAACGTACGAGGCTGAAATTTTATATTAAGCTAGGTACCCTCGTCGAAGCTTTTGAATAAAATCAACCATATACTTGTACTTTACTGTTGTACTTTATTTTTTTTTTTCGATTTTTCCAAAAACGATTTTAAATAAAATTCAGAAAACAATTATTTATTAGATGTTGTGGTGGAGATGAATGTTAATGCATGCTTTTAAGTTTAGTATTAATATTAAATATGTAGGCCATTTAAAAATATCTTTATACTACGGGCTATTAAATTTATAAATGAATAATAAATCCACTTTCTCCATAGATTCATATTTAAAAAATACATTTTTGAATTTTATAAGTATATCTATTTTAATATTGCCCAAATCAATAAAATATGTTGATTCGTAATTTATATACAATACATATTAAGTTATGATCGGATTTAGTTTTTTTTTTTTTTTTAATGCTCATATTTAGGTGGATGTAAAATTAAAATCGATTTGATTTTTTAATAATATTCTAGAATATATTATTATTATATATATTTGGCCCAAAATACTAAATAATCCGAATTATACCAATAAAATTTAGTTCACTTATATGACCTTTTATGAATATTCGAATTTATTTCCCTTTTGTGGTTTTGTACGCTCCATTTGGAATTTGGAACTGCAGACAATTGCAAAAGCAATTTTCGCCCGCTCTCCCCACCCACCTATTCTCCTCTTATTTCGAAATTCCAGTTCAGAGAGGAGGAAAAAAAATAGTATTTTTTTTATCTGACTCGTAATTATTTTAATTCAGAACCAGAAATGTTTTGAATAAAAAATATTTTAATAGATTGATATAAAACGATAAAATTCAAATATAAACATGACTCTGGTAGCTATATATACAAAACAGGCGCAAGATAAAATCAAAATAGAAACTTTTTTATTTCAACATTTTACGCATTTTATATCGAGAGATGATTGCTGCTTGAATTACCTAAAAATTTACTTTTTGATTTTTTTTTTATTAAATAATATTTTTGCTGATGTTTAAATCTTATTTAAATATCTTTAAATAAATTTGTACGCTTATTACCTATTTAAATTTCCTAACTTGGTTAAAACCCTCTCTAATAAATTAATATTATAAGAAAAAACGAAACAGAGAACGGTCGGAAAAATTCATGCATTCTACTATACATAAACTGACCAGATTTTCTACATACAAATTCAGTATGTTGCCCCTCATACAACTAACACTAACAAGCATTCTTTGTATATTAAATACACAACAAACTAACGACTCTGCAATTTCGATTCAATAGTCATTTGAGTTCATACACTCCAAATGATGATGACTGATGATGACATTATTAAAGCAGAAACGTCTCAAACTTTAGAGTTTTAATATCGTAGAGGTTTCTCACAAGACTGCCTCCTTCTTCCTCCATTATTAAATACAACCGCCACCTTACTACTTCAGATGTATTCTTTCTTTTTTTGCTTTAATTTAATTATTTTATTAATGAGAAACAAAATTTACAATATATTCTGTATAATTACGAATATTTTTAAGGAATTAAAAAAATGAATCGGTTTATTATGGCGAGTAAATACGATTGCTTTTATCTAAATCTGTATACAATATATAACATCGATTACAAATATTTCTTTGAAGGATTTTTTCATTTATTTTTTTGCTGCTTTCATTAAGAGAATCTAATAAATATTCCAATTATTTTTAGTGGGACGTTCAAGTAATTGTACCCAAGCGATATACTAATCTTAATCCTACTACAGAACATTCTGAGTTGCTATTCTTAAAATCTGTATACCAATCCGGATAAATTTTAAATCAGAACAGCGGCTTTTCAGTACTATACTGAACAAATAAGTATATCTGGTCACTTTAACTCTACATCTTAATCTAATACGAATTTTAAAAATTTGATTGCTTAAGAATGAATAAGAGTACGGTAGCTTTTCTTATGATAAAAATCATTTCAATTAAAAAATTCGGCAAAAATAGGTCTAAAAAAGAAAAAAGTTATTAAAAGTTAATAAAGTGTATTATAATAAGTTTTTAAGCTTGGCCTAAAAGACAATTTTTTCCTAAGGATATCTTTCTAAATTATGAGAGATAAAAAAAAAAAAAAGGAAATTTATATTAATTTTTATTAACTTCCAATGATTTCATAAGATATGAATAAGGCATGTTTTGTTGCCGAAACGTTGTACTCGAAAGGTGGAAATAAATTCATTTTTATTATAACAGAGGCTGCTGCAGTTTTGTTCCTTCTGCAAATATCAAATTCCAGTCTTGGACGGACAATCATTATTATTTATAAATGACACATTTTTATCTATTTTATTTAGTAAAAAAAATATATATTTTTTTGGCTCTTTGAATGAAGAGAAAGATATATATGCCTATAAATATTTTATAATTATATCTATTAATTAATTTTTTGTTAGGGTAATCATTTTAAGAAGATAATTATAAAGAATAATTAATTTCTCAATTGATATTTTAAATTATCATATCAATTGATTTTCCTTTTTTTTTTTTTTCATTTATTTTTTTAAAATTTATAGGAGAATGAATTTGACAGATATCATAAACTTATTTGATAACCAACTCATTAAAAATCCATTAATGAAAATTGGGCAAAGGGTGAATCGCTCGAAATTTTCAAACTGCCCTTTTATCCACCCTCTATAATTTTATTTCTGTGATTTATAATAATTAGCCTATTGAATATTTCGAAAACAGAATAATTATATATCGGAGTAATATTATTTTTTCCACTTGGGCTTGAAATGATTTGCTAATTAATGGAAATAATTAAACCATTTTGACATAAAAAAGAAATATTTCAGAGATTTTGGCTGAAGCGCGAATAGGAGGGAGAAACAGAAGGTCACAATCACAAATATAGAAGAAAGTTTTTTGCACTCAGGGAGATAAAGACCAAAATCTTTTTTTACTTCCAAGCGTAGTATAGAGAAAGTATTGCTATTCGATCTCTTGATTTTGATTGTTCTTGTCCTTTTGACCTCCCTGAGTCCGAAAATACCATTTTTCGAATCATGTCTGTATTTCTGTGTATGTTTGTTAACCTGATAACTTGAGCATTCTTTAATGTAGAACAACCAAATTTCACATACTTACTTTACATCAAAATTGGTGATCTCTATCAACTTTTGGGCTATTGTCGGCAACCGAAAGTGGAACTTTTCCTGAAACGCTTTTCTAAAAATCGCGATAACTCAAATATGACTTCACTGAGGCGAGTAAAATGTTGATTACGTACATTATATAAAAATCAGAGAGCTCGGTTAAAATTTGTTCCGCTTCCGGAAACCTGAAACGTTTTTCTAAAAATGTAACTCACCTATATATATGTAAATTCGAGGGAGTCGAGGTGAGTCCCCTCCCTATTTATTTTTCTAATCAACCACCAGGAATTTTACATGACTTTTTTTAAATTTCTCATGACTATAATCTACTTTACTTAATTTCATATTTCAAGGCGACTGGTTTAATTCACTTCTCAATCCAATTTACCATCTTGACCGTCATTTTATTTGAGAGATGTTCTTTCAATATTACTCCACCTCTCTTGCCATTTTTTTAAAAGTCTTTTTCGGCATCTGAAGCCATTTAAACTCCGTCCTTATTTATTTAAATTAATTAATTTAAATACATTTTTATGGTTCAGGACGGGAAGCGAACCACTGCCCTTTGGTAGGAGAAGCAAGACCTTTACCAAGGGACAGGACTCTCTCTTGTCCTTGTCCCTTAGTTTTTTTCCTATTGCCATCTGACTCATGTCTTTCAGTAATTAATTAATAACTCCAGCCTCAGACAAAATTAACAAACCGAAATTGGCTCACTTATTCTCTATATGATTTATAATCATAGCATTTTCCTCTCCCACTACATGTGGTGAAAAAAATCATTGTTAAACTTTTTTGTCAAGACTAATTTATAATTCCACTATTTACTAACGGAAATAAAATCATTTTCTAGTGGATCCAAGCATTTCATAGCATCATACTTAAGAGGGAGTGAAAAAAATAACTCTCCACTTGTTAACCGATGTCGGCGAGAGGTATTTACGGAGTCTGACCTTCTACCTCTAGAAGATGGAATAAAATTTAATTTCGCATTTGAACTCTCTTGAAGTAATACTTTCAAGCTCTACTACACTACTCTACGTTGATTCGGTTCGGACCATATCACATCAGCCTAGATCCGCCAATTCTCTCCCACAAAGTGAAACTGATCGGGTCACACTGAAAAAATGCGTCCCATTTGGATATAGTCCATAATAATAATATGGTTGGTGCATTTTTACGATAAGACTCATCGCGGCTCGGTGACCCTATATGTTAATTTAATTTACTAACGTATAGATTAAAATTTCTTAAAAATATATAAGCCTTGAGATTATATCAATTTATGCAATAAATATTGAAATTACAATCTTTTATTAATAATTTTCGATTTATTATGAAAATTGTAACTTTTTTTTAAGGCCTTCAATTGCAAAATAGTCACAGAAAAAAAAAAAGAAAAATAAAAATTATCAAAAATTCAAGAGACCAAAAATAGCGTTCTTTAGTTTTTTTTTTTTTTTTTTACGAGTCCTATGAATTTATATTTATTGGATCTCTTCTATTTTTGATTTTTTTTTTTTTTACTATGAATACTATTTTACATTGAGCCTTTTTTTTTTTTTTAATGAATAAAATTTGAAGGTCTTGAAGAAGTTACAATCTTCGAAATGAAGTTTTTTCTAATAATTATTTTTTTTAAAATAAAAAGTTTAATATTTATTGGATTTTATTAAAATTTCAAGTTATTTAGAAAATGATTATTTATCAAGCAAATAAAGTAAGTAGTAAATTTGTTATATAAATTCACGATTGAAAAAAAAAAAAAACCTGGGGGAAAACAAATAAGAATATTATTTATTTTTCATTATAATTTATTTTTTTAATTCAAATATCAAATGTTTATATTAAAAAAAAAAAAAAGAAAAGGAAAACAGTTACATAGTATATCTCTGGTGTTTTTTATTTTTATATTGTCCTCGGCAGAGTTCAATTCTTCACTCCCCACTCCCAATCCAATTGGAATGGATTTCTCTGGGCATTAATTCCCCAACCGAGAGTGGTGTGTTATTTATTTATTTATTTTTTTTGATTTTCCAATCTGTTTATCTGTTGTCCATCTAAATATCATCGGATGCACGCGCACGCCCCGGCATTAAAGTTATCTACTCGCGTCTGAAATCCCGGATCAAAAATGTACACTCGCTTCCTCATTAAACACGACCTCTCCTCCTAATGCGATATTCCCCTATCACCTCTCTATTCTATCCTCTATCGCATTTAATTAAATTCAATTGAAAATTAAACTGCCAACAATTTTCATAAACTTTTATATTAAATTTCAATTTATAATTTATAGCGATTAATTCCTTTAATTGCCAATTCATTTTTTTTTAAATGTCAAAATATAATATACATTAAAATAATAAATAATAATCATCTTATAATTAAAAATAAATTTATACTATTGTATTAAGGAGGGAGAGGAGAGGGGGGATACCGGGAATGGGTCAGAGAATCGGAAACCAGGGATAAGGAACGGTGTGTGCCATCAGTGCACGGTACACCAGGGGTAACCAACCGGGGAATGATTTTTTTTGTTAGGATTGAGGGTTTTTAAGCCTTTAATTTAAGGCTTTTCCCTCAAAAAAAAAAAAAAAAAAAAAAAAAACTTTTATTAAGATACTTTTTTTTTTTAAACAAAATAATTATTGTATATATTATATGGGGTACAAGTTTGTTTAAAGGTAGACAACTCAAATAACCAACTCATTAATGGATTTTTAAATTAATTGCTCCAAAACGATCCACGCATGCGCATTTGTTAAATCTCCTTATAAATTAACAACTTATTCCTCTTGAAAGTAACTCTGGAGCAAAAAAATCCATATGTAACAAGGTCATTTTGGTTTCCTACACAAAACAAATTTATGCTTCCCATTGTATAATATATTTCAAGGATAGATATACTTTAAAAGCAAAATTATTTTCATTGCACTATCGACGATAGATTGCAGGCTTTATTCTAAATCCCAATTTCTTTTTTTCCCCTTATTATATAATTAAAATATATTTATTATTATTACTCGAGGGTACAAGAAAATTTTACAACCATTTTTTTTTATAATGGAATGATAAATGGGATAATAATAAATTATTGTTATCACATTAGTGAGTTTAATTCTATATTATTAATAGTTATAATGCAATTTACATAATTTTATTGCATTTTAGTTTAAAAAAAAATCAACTAGGCTATATTCCGCAATTTTTATTTTCAAAGTAAGCACAATAAAATAAATCCTTGCTTTGATTTGGTTTTCTATCATAATATTGACGGATAAATATTGTCCAAAGATTTCCAATAAAGTTGAACTTTATAAACTTGAACGATGTTTACATTTAATTAAGATTGAATTGATAGATATCATTTTAGAGATATAGAAAAATACAAATATCTCAATTAATTAATTATTAGTAATAAAATCATATATTAATACATTATTTCTTTTTTATTCAACTAATACAAAGCCTACAGCAATGAATAAGCTATCAGTGGATAGGATTTTTTTACCGGCTTCTAGCATACTCAGTTTACATTGTTTGTTTAAAATTTAAATTAAAAGAAAAATTAAAATATGTTATTTCTGTTGACAGGCTAAATATCTGAAATTTCTTATTCTGTTTATTTGCATCGCGGACAAACTTACCTTAAATTATTTGTCCCTATCTTTTTTTTATCATCCCATCCCTAAGCAGCTTTAAAATCTAAATCCATGCCACTTCTTCCTTCCCTATAATAATCTTTATTTTTCAAAAAGTGAGTTCCTATTCACGTGGAGGAAATTTAAAACTTAACTCGAATGATCAACGAATTGCCCCCTTGAAGGGCTTGCATTAAAATTTATCTTCCCCTAGCCTTTGGTCAACTAATTGTGGATTAGTGTTTAATTAGGAATGGCCCGATTATTCAGCAATAATCGGTACATTTCTTATTTCTATTAAGGCCAAAGTACTTCTAAAAGTATAAAAGCCAAAGAGACTCTTCTATAATCCCGTTTCTTTGCATTTACGAAATTGTAAAGGCAACTCCCATGATTTCTTGTCTCTAAGCTCAACCCTTTACTTTACATATACGTTTCTCGTATTTGAAATGCATTTTACAATGTATACATATAAGATCGACAATGTTGTTAATTTATGGTACAGTCACATTGGTGTGTTATGCAAAGGCTGAACCTGCCTTCTCTATTAAATTTATTTATTTTATTAATATTTCTTCTAATACCTTTGTATATATTTATATTTATATTTATATCCTTATCTTCACTTACCTCTCTCTTCTCTCTCTCGGCTCTTGCAATTTCTCCTTTTCTATACACTTCTCACTATTTCTATTTCAATCCCTTCTTCATAAGCGCATAACAATATTCTACAACGGACAAACGGGCCACATTAGATTATCAGTACAAAAATATAATTTATTAAAAAATTATATTTATTTTTTCTCAAAAGGCTAAAAATAGCTCAATCAATTCGATATTCAGACTCCTTATGTATGTTCTGATACTGGAAAATTTTATAGGGGATCTCTGCTCTGAATTCTTAATTAGAATAATTTTTATTTAATTAATAATTTCTAGGCCCTGTCTATTGGTGCAGAGGTAGAGGTCTTAACACACCTACCAAAGGCTAGTAGTTCGCTTCCCGTCCAAAGCGAAAAAATTTATTTCAATTATATTGAATACCAAATGATTTTAATAAATATGGATGGAGTGTAAATGGCCTCAGATGCCGAAAAGATTTAAAAAAAATAGAAAAAACTACTTTTTTTGGTGAGTATATATTATACCAGAGCCAACCATTCACATTTGCCCATACACTAAGGAAGATAAGCATTCTGGTCTCGAAACCTTTAATTGTAAGAAGAAAGAAAGTAAATGTAATTTTTAGACAAATTATATATTTTTTTTTCACTGATAATAAGCCTACCTCTTATTTTAAATTAATATTCGCACTCCTTGGTGAGACATTTGTATTATAAATTTTAATTTGAAACAGCAACTACAAGTAATAATTATAGGTCTAAAAAGAAATTAATTAAATAATCCTAAATCTAAATATATTCTAAATGAAATATGTAGTAATCGTTTAATCGTCTTCGTTTTTTTTCCTTATATGAAAAACATAAAATTCCTATTGAACTAATAACTATTCATTTTCTTTTAAATAGTTCGAATTCAGATCGAATGATAATACCTTACGATTTTATCTTATTTAAATGTAAATTTAATAGGCTCTCGGGTAACCGGCTATAATCGAATTCATTAAGCCTTTTTTATATTTATGACTTATAAATTAAAACGCTATAAAAAATTTTTCTTGTAAAATTTTCATTATTAAATTGGATTAATTAATTTTATTCATATTTTCCTAAATGTATGTATTTATTTATTATTGCTTATTCTCAATAATATTCATTTTAATTAATGAAAAATCCTTTATCAATTTTCCTAATTAAAAATAATTTAGTGTTATTTTCCAAAATAATTTTGTAAATAAATTACCTTTCATTAATTAATATAAGCTAAGAAAAACTGCAAATTATAATTACAAGAGGTAAGAGAAATGCAAAACACAATTAATTCACAATACAATGA
>JAAAKE020109741.1:0-16931 GCA_010014785.2 Anisolabis maritima
TTTTATTTTGTACTTAATAAATATTTGATTGACTTATAAAAAATATAAGATTAAGATAAAATAGACATTTTGATTTTAGATTCTGGATAAGAAAAATTAAAATATTTTATTTTTCAGGATAAGCATTAGCGAATTCACAGGGGAAGGGGAAGGGGGGTTAGAGTGCTGCCACCTTTCCATTCAAAGAAAACTATATAAAAAAAGTCAAAATAAAATTAAAAAAGTAAAATGGTGGGAAAAATGCAAAATGCAACTGTTACTGAGTAAAACATATTAAGAATAAATATAAAATTTTCAAGAAAGAATTTTACCAGAGCTCTTTTCTCACTAAATAAAAATTCGCTTTTTTTTTTTATTGGACTACACAAATCCAAAAATATAATATAAATAAATAAAATTCACATTTTTTATTTTCTTTTATCTACTATAACATATAGTATAGAGAAAGTATTACGATTGCAAAAAAAATCGATTTCGAGATTTCAACCGAAATGAGGTCACCTGTATCTTAAAAAAAAAAAAAATCGGAAAATATTTGTGAATCTATAAACAAAAAGACGTTCGAAGTTCAAATTTGATTTAAACTAGCCCCCCATATCGCATGCAACTCGAAGTTTTTGAATATATTTATCTCTTGATTGTTAATATACTATCAGAATAAAAAATAGGGCGATACAAAAAATCTGGTATGACAGAACATCACATTACTTTGGTTAAGTAGTTGTGTACGACGTATATTAGTAGTAGTTGAGGATATTTATACCAGATTTTTTTTATTCGCTTCATAAACAGTTAACAATGGACCACCAAAATTATTGAAATCATTTTAAAATTTAATTTAATGAATGTATATGAATTTGGGGGTTATACCTGTTACCTATTGAAACTAAAAGAAAAAGAAAGTGGTAAAGTAAACCATTTTTATATTATTATCCTTAGACTACTATATATGGTATATAAAATTTTTTTTTACAAGAATTTTAATTAATTTTTTATTAAAAAATATTACTTTTAATATAAATGTGAGTCTATTAAAAATGTGTTAAAATGGATGTCTGAATTCCATTTCTAATTACTAATTAGAAGAAATATAGTAATAAGAGGATTCAGATGTAAACGGAATAAAAAAAATATTTACGTGGAAATTAAACTCACGTTTTGGAGATTTAAGCACTATCAATCGATTTGATTCTTACCTGAAACAAAAAAAGAGAAAACGAAATTAAAAAATCAATAAACGCAATAGATTTAAAAAATAATGAATATAATTATCAAACGCCATAAAATAAAGAGCAATTTTACGTATATTATGAAAATTTAATGGATTTCAGAGTTATTATTATTTAATAATTATTATCAGTAGGAGATTATAGCTAGGACGTGATAAGCGGCACTATTTCGAAAACTGGAAAATAAGGAAGAAGATGATGAGTAAAGAAGGAGAAGAAGACGGTCTGAAGAAGAGGAAGTAAGATGGCGGCGGCGGTGCAGATGGTTTTAAGCCGAAACTTCGTGTCTCGCTAAAATTGATATTAATGGCAAAACACCATTAACAAAAATAAAAAGAAATAAATAAATACCCGGCATATGACTATAGAAATAAAGAAATAATTCCACCGGATGATGGCAATGCTTTTATTTCCTAGCAATCATCATCCATTCCTATTTAAACGATCTTAAAAAAAAAATAGCTAGAGGACCTTTTAGTCTAAAAATGGGTTTCTCTCCATTTTCTTTCAGACATTTATTATAGTGAATGTTGTTTTTTGGTGAACTTGAGCCGTAACGGCTCCAACGAGATGGGAATATATCAAATTCTCACTAACTTCGGGTAAAGATTTTATTTCCCTTGTAAATTCCAAGATTGCCATCTGTGAAATAAAAGATATACCAGTATCTACAATAATCTAACTTATAAAAAATTTGAACTATTTTTTGACAAAGGAATTTTTTTTCTTTCATTGAGTTTAAAAATATTTTAAATATATTGAAAGTGATTATAAGATTTTGCTGAGTGATTTAGGGCGCATTTGTTATATGTATTAGCCGAAATATTTGTTACAAAGGTTGAACAAAAAAGGCTGGTTTTTATTATTTCCTTTCTTCTAAATATTATAATATATATTTTGGATAAAATGATATTAGTATATTTCACTAGAGTAGGGATCACCAAATGGTAATCCGTACGGCCGTTAATTCAATTTAAAATCCTTGTACTAGATATAAACTTATAATGTTTAAACGTAGGTGTTTTCGATTTGGAATAAAAATGTGCAAATGTAGATATCACTTCTAATTAATAAATGAAAGTATAATGATGATTATTTTCAAACTTTTTATATCCTATCCTATATATCATATATGTAGGAGGAGAGTTGAGTTCGCGAGATTTCAAATTTTAGTTACTGAATGACGTGAATTCCAAAAAACCGGTGTATTAGAACAATATTCAAAGTTAAGGTAAATTCCTTTAATTATTTTATTAACTTTGTGCAATCATACGTCTCTCTCCGTTCTTTTAATATGTAAAAATTGTGGCATCTAAGCCCTCGACTTACGAGTGGGTTCCGACTAACTTTAGAAATTGGAGGTTTTGATAGTATAGTTACGGCCGGTCTCAGAAATCCAGAAATCTTATCTCTAAAATATTCAAGGCCTTGGATGCCCCTCTCTTCAATAACAAACAATTCACTATCCAGCTTACTCGATTATTTGCTTCTAAGAGAGGAGGACCTGCCTCTTTACACTAATCTTGAATTCCAAGTACTGCTCATTATATATATCAATAAAGACTATAAAATAATTTTCTATAGTTTTTGGACGTTTAAAGTCGAGGGATAGAAAGTTGAAAATTAAATATTTGTATTTCTAGTTATATTTTTTTGAACAAAATAAAATATTATTAAATAAATTATACATGAAATTATTTATGAGCTTTAACGATTGCGATATCTTAATTTTATTTTTAAAATGATTGCAACGGTTGTGAACAATTAACTGGTCGATTGTTATTTTTCCCTCACCCCTTTTCGCATGTTTACGAACAGTTAAACTCAAATTCAAGGGGAGAGTGTGATGATAACAACAACATCAACAACAAACAACAACGTATTCATTCCATTTCGATGGAATTGAAGGGGGAAATTTTTTCAGTTTTCTGTTAACTCATAAATGGCATTGAGTGTTCCAGCTGATGGAACGAATCGAATTTTGATAGCCAAGGATTTCGTGATGTTTATTTAGTTCACCTCCGAATCGAACTAAAGAACATATGCAACCCAGCTGTCAGTTTTCAGCTGTCAAGTTCCTTCCGGTGGCAAAGGGCCGAAGTGGGGATGCAGATAACAAGGGCGGCTGTTCATAAATCAAATAAAATTATTTTTAACGTTCCCACAAAGGATTCCAGGTCATTTTGATGTTTTAGAAAGAAATATAAAAATAAAATAAAAAATTAATCTCATCATATATATCAAGAAAATGAAAGAAAGACTAAGAAAATTTTAATTATTCTAAGGATTCGTTAAAGAGAAATTTCATGCAAGTAGTTAAAATTTCGTTCATAAAAATTTTTAATTTATATACAACATATATCCCAACATGAATATGAAAAGAAAAAAAAATATTTAAGATTAAATATAGATTGAATATAATGTAATAACAAATAAAAAATAGTGGGAAAATAATAAATAAATATATATAAAAGTAAAATTAAAATAATGAAATAAGACTAAAGGTTTTAAGGGTAGAATATCAAAACAAGGTTTCAAGTGCCTGAACGACGAATTGATCGCAGCTGAAGGTCTTGAATGACAATTGCATTTTGCAATTGTTTAACTAGGGAAGGAATAAAATTTTCCGTTAGGTTATCTTCCTGTCGTCTAATGCGTTAGGACTCTAATTGTCGTTATTGAAAATAAATGGACTCCAAATGACGGAAGAAGAAATTAATTAAAAAAGTAATCTGTAAAATATAAGAGATCATCATTTTATAATAACTCATTTCCTAGAGTAATATAGCGGGAAAATGTATTAATATAAAGAAAATATAAATAAAATATTTCATATAAAATGTATTTATAGATTTAAGAGGTGGCTACTGCTACTTACTTTCCCGCACTATCATATATAATAGTAAGGGGAAGTATTATGAAATATTTAACTTCCAAACTTTAAAAAAAAAAAACTTTACAAGTCAAAAAGGCACTAAAAATGGAAAAATGTGCGTATGTATGTGTGAAGATTTTTTATTATCTTATACCTCTGGAACCCCACTCAAATGAGATTTATAAATTTTGGAGAGCCTAAGAAGGTATTAAAATTTGGAGTGAATCAGTCCGCAGAGGGCGATAAAAAAAGTCCCCCTAATATTTAGTATCAACCACGATTTTCTCAGAATCCCTTAAACCAAATCTTTTGAAACTTAATACTAATAATTAAAACGTTTGTAGGGCTCCCATAATAGATATAGACTCTGATATTTTAATTTCATCTCTTCAACTTTTTTCTTTTTCAAATATAATTTAAAAAATATATTTATTTATATGAACAATAACCTAAAAATAAAATACACAATAGTAATAAAAATAAACTTGGCTTGCAGACTCGTTATGTATGTATGATAGAGTTAGCCATTTTTAAGAAGAACGGGAAAGTTTTGCAAATTCCATGTATTTTTTTTTTTAATTATTTTTATTTTATAATGAATAAAAAAGGGGTGCTTTCCTGTTGATTTTTTAAAATAGAAAAAACCCTACTTCAATAATTTTAAAACTATAATAAAAGCTAGTAAAAATGTAACTGAGATAAGGAGATCTAAAAAGAATTTACTGAAATAACGTTCAGGTTCATGTAATGGTGAAATGCAAGTGGACTCGAGTTTCGCGTTTTTTATCACAAGACCGCTTGTGATCATTTTATCTATCCATCGTATTCTACGCCCAAAATTACTGCGGCCATGTCTCAGACCTGTTTGTAAAACTTAATTTGCGAAGTTTCTTTTCCCCTAAATCTCCAATCTAAAAGTTTATGAATTATTAGTAATAATTTGTTTATCTTCCTTTTTATCAAACAAGGTTAGGGGATAGAAATCACCACGACATGGAAAAGCAAACGATTAATAAAAAACGATTAAAAATAAAAAACAATCTAATCTAATTTTTATTATTTATAAACTTAGAAAACGAAATGAAAATTTGCTTTATTTTTATTATTAAAATTATTAGTCTAAAATTTTCCTTTATTTTTCCCCTTGGGATAAATAAGAGTGTTTAGAATATTAGTGATGGTTATTTTCAATTTATTTCGAAATGAGTCCCCTGAGAGTCGAACCCAGAACCTTTGCCTTGGGAATAGAGACTTTTAACATTAACATTCAATTTCTTATGAAATAAAAATAAAACATTTAGATAATATTAAGAGTTAATAAATTTCAAAAATTAAAATATTGATTAATTAACCTGATAAAAACTTATTTTAAAATTAATTGGAATATCAAATGAGAAATATGTTTTTTTTTTTTTTTCGGAATTGAGGTCAAACAGATCAAGGTTTCCATTTTATAAAGAAAGGTCAGAAAATGAATTTGAGATGTTTATAAAAAAGAAATTTTGCCCTGGAGCCTAAGAAAGAAAATTACTAAATTATTATGGACAAGTTCAGCAGAAATTATACTAAGCGAGTACATGTTATTTAATCTCATCTAATAAACATCAAAATGATTGAATGATGAGTTTCAGCTACATATGTAAATAAATTTTAAATTAAAAAAATTTACATTTCAAATTTTTCTTGTAAAAATGATAATATAAAGACTGCGACTGTAAATAATATCAACTAAAGATTTAAAAAAAAAAAAGTCAAACTAATAACTGATTACTGGCTATTAGAGTATTTTAAAAGTATCAATGAAAAAATTTGGGGAAATATTAGAGATATGGTCGAAAGGAAAAAGAAAAAAAAACGCGACCAAATTGTCAACAAATTTTAAGTGTATTATTTATTTTAATCCAGGGAGATTTTATTAAATTACGTTTTAAATTTATCTAAGCTTTTTCTCCCAAAGAGGAAGAGAGAAAGCAAAATTTATTATTTAAGACATTCATATTTAATATTTATCGCGTTGGTCTTTGACCGGATTAACTTGGACAGGATTAAACTTGGAGAGACTTGGTCTTATAAAAGCAGTGCCAAGAGCGTCGAGAGATAAAGAACCAAAATAAATAGATAAAAATCTCTTTTGTCTTTGTGGTAATAATTGAAAAATTATGATAGATAAAAGAATGATGTTTTAGAATACTTTGGAGATTTTTTCCTAAATATAAAATACTTTGATGAGATGAAGTGTAAAAATAAAAATAAAAAAAACTTATTTAGAAATATAAATTAGTTCTTTAAATACAATTTAATCAATTTAATCAAAAATAGATTTTAAATTCCATTTACATAAAAAATGTATTTATTTATTTATAACAAAGGTTTTTCAAAATGACCAAGGACGATTTTTTATTAAGGTATTATTTTTCTAATTATTGATTTAATTTATTTTTAAATTATTTAGATTTATTTTTTATATGATTTGGAGAATATAAAAGTAAGTATATATTAATATGAATTAAAAATTAATAAGAAATTACTAGTTTTATTAGAATATTAATAGTTTTTGAGACATTTGAATGAGAAATCAATATTCGAAAGGCTCTATCGGGCTGGATTAGTCATGGTGTATTTGGTTTAAGGAAACACAACTAAACCCGGATAGGTTGGAGATCCTGGGTTCGATTCCCGGGATCCATCAGCAGGAATATACTCAAAATAATTGTTAGAAAATAAAAAATTACTAAGTATTTTATTTTATTTTCTCAGCTGTACTAATCTTAAAGATTAGTAATATCAAGCTTCGTAGTCTCTAAATTTTGTAAAAATAAATTATGTACATTTATATATTGGAATAAATGGTTTAGGAGATATTTCGAGTTTGAATTTCAAATGAAGTATCCTCTTCTGCTTCATCGATTTTTGTGAGTCCTTAAGTTCCAATTTAACAGTTCGTTTGAAAAATTGTTTGTTTTTTATGGAGAACAATAATGTTGGATTCGGAATATCTCAATAAATGGACCATCCTTGTGAAAAAACCTTTTGAATGAACTATGGTCGAAAAAAAATCTAATTCTGGGTGATGACAAACATGCAGTCAGAGAATGGATATAGAAAAATAATTAATTATCTACGTTTTAGCTACTCTTTATGATTTTATTTAAAAAAAAAAAAAATATTTCATTTCATTCTATACATATCTCATTTACACCACAAATGTGAAGAGTTGTTGTCGTTTGAAAGAAAAAATAAGTAATTTATGTGTTCCTAATAAGTTTATTGAAGCAAATTTCAACTAAAATTGTGATCCAACAAAATTTTTCATTAATTTAAAAATCCTTGAGAGAAAAGTTTCGTCCCTTGTATATTTGCATTTTATTAACTTAATAAAAATGTCTGAATTATAAAATAAAACCTTTGAAGAAAAAGAATAATAACAATCATTGGAAAAAAAAAAAAAAGTTTAATTCTTTTAAAGGATGGGTCGTATTTTTTCACCAGAAGGTCAGGAATTTATGAGATGAATGTGAAAAAAAAAAGAATTGTTTAAAATATGGAGGAGATTTGGTCAGATTTGTGAAATATTTATATAATAAAAAATAAAAAATAAAAAAAAACTAGATGATATAAGAGAAGGAGAAGGGTGTATTTGTTTGGGAAAGAGTCCAGGAATTCCAGCCTCCTATCCCTTCCCCTCAACATTCCTCTCCGGATGAATGTGAATGTGAATGTTCAATTTATTTATTTTTTTTTTTGTTTCTAAACAAATCAAGATGGAGTGGGATTAACACTCGATCGGAATAAATTTTTCATGTTCAATTGATTGGGACATGGCCTTCATCTCACCTCAAGAACTCAAGCATCCTACAGGAATCAATTAAAATGGGAAGAGATTATAGTGTCTAGTTTGAAGGAGGACTCAATTTTTGTTTGTGATTTATCAATTTAATAAGATGATCGATTGTTTTGATGAAATAGAATAATTTTGTAGAAAAATTATTTTTAATTAGAATAAATTCAATGAAATGAAAATTTATTTAAAATTAACGTTTGAATGGATTAAAAAAATAAATACGTTTCAAAGCATGGTTTATACACATGCTAACGAATCAAAAACTTGTTTGAGTTAAATTTTATTTAATTTATTTTAGACTATCCACTCTACAGAGACCAGAACCCTTTAGGGACAAAAAATGTTTCAGCCAATACTATTCAAATCAATCACAACGACGACGCTTCCCTTGGCTTCTTTTTCTCGATTAAGAGAAGTGGAAGAAATTTCTTCTCTGCCTCTTTATACTTTTTTGATGTTCCAAGCTGAGTATAATAAACACTATTTTTTAATAACAGACACATAGCCAGAATTTTTTTTTGAGGGGGAGGGGGTGTTCATGATACAAAAATCAGTTGTTCGCTTCAGGACCTGAATGTTTATGAATATTTAAAATAACTGGATAATGTTTAAATTTTACTAGATGGATTATAAATTATTTTTTCTTTTTAGTGGGTTAACTCATAAATGAATGGTGAGATTTGGTAGTTTTATAAAACTACAATTCTTTTAAATTTGGGATCGGCAATCTCTTTAACTTAGAGCTCTGAAACTGAAATAACCCAGTGCTAATAATAATCATTGAAACAGAAATGGGTCCATTTCCACTATCTGAATCAAACTCTTATCTTCAATTTGGAAAAATGAATTACAATTAAAATGCATATTTAATTTTTTCCATTCGATTCGAATATGCAATAAAAATTATACTAACATTAGCCAAATAAATGATATCCAATTTCCTAAATTACTCTGTATAATGAATAAAAATGATTTGAACGTAAATTGCAAACTGAGACGTGATTGGTTCAAAATCATTTGGATTGCATGGTTTAATAAAAATAAATATTTTTTATATCAAAGCCATAGGTTTAAAAAATAATCATTTCTAGGGATATTTTATTTTCATCGTTATTTTTCATAACTATGTACATATATTTTCCAAAGCCTAGTAATTTATTTTGTATTAACTCGAGAGCAAGCACTTATAATATGGAATTGAATTAATATAATGTTTGATTACTTTTGAAACGAACCAATTTGAAACAATCTATTATCCTGCAACTACCATAAACCATCAGGAGCCAAGGGCCCCGAAGGCTGGTTCCCCACCACTTTTTCTTTTATTTGATTATCCAGATATGAATCTTTCTTTTTGCAACAATTTAGCTCTTGACATTCCATATTCAAACAAATTGCTTGGATTAACCTATAAAGTCGAAATTACAAGAGTCCGGTTTTATGCAAACAAGTTGAAAGGTGGTAATTTATTGCTCGGTGAGGAAACATTGGATGAGGGGCATCTGGAAGGGAAAAATAAAATAAAATAACCAGGAGGGGGGGATGGTTCGAACTGCATTCCGCTGTCTTACAAGGAACATGAAAAATAAAGCCGAAAGAATAAGTAATCCATATGGAGGATGTCTCGTTAGGCGTGTTTCCAACCATTCATCACACCAGAAACACACTACCATCTTCCATCGAGATGATAATGTTATTTTTGACCTTTGAAAGAAAATAAATAATTTTCCATCGGATTAAAAAACATCCTCCTCTTGATAATAAATTTGAACAAAAAAAAACCGTGTGCCCATGTGAATGAAAAAATATTACCAATATAAAAAGTAAAAAGTTACCTAAATAAATAAAATAATAGATATTGAAGCTTTGTCATTTGAAATAGATGTTTAGTTTTCAATAAGTAGGCCTAGTTGGCGTGCTGTTTAAGCAAAGTTTCGCCCATTTAACCTTTTAGGAATGAGAGTGCTAGAGCCTGCCAAGATGCTCTTTACCATGTATTGAGAAGGTTGGAGACCCTAGGTTCGACTTCTAGGGAAATTGGTGGATGGTCCTATCCCACCAATAATAAACAACTCAAATATGATAAATGAAACAATTTACGAGAAAATCTAGCGGAAATTTCAAAATTAAAAGATAATAGATTCTTTTTATCATTAGGAAAAGGATTAATTAAAACGTAAGTATTTATTTATGCTGTTTTTTATTCATAGTAATAGAGAGTAATTATCATGGGTGACTAGGTGGATTAAACCTGCGGATTTTGGTATTCAAAGTTCAATTTGGGTTCGAATCTAATACAAAAAAATATTCAAATCTTCATTAATATCACCTCCTAGGAGAAACAGGCAGATTTAGTGTAATTCAGGAACGGAGGAACGGAAAACCAATCCTAAATTAAAATCATTCATCATTGCATTCAGAGACATGTGTGAACAAAAAAAGGTACAACATATTTTGAAAAAAAATTTTCGGATAAAAGACAAAATAGTAAAAAAAAAAAAAAAAAAAAACTAACAGATAATATGAATGACATTTTCATTCATTAGAAATAATTACCATTATATAAATTTATTAATCTAATTCGCATGGTGTTAATGTTATAAAAATGTTAAGGAAATGTAAAATTGCAAATCTAATTCCAGCAAGGATTGAACGTGTAAATTTTTTTTCCTTTTTTGATGACCTTAGATATGAACTTTTTACGGCGTTTCATAAAGGTAATAAAATAGAGAGTTGGTTGCCCGAATAAAAATTTTAAACTACCAACAGAGCAAAGAAAGACGAGACATATGCGATTTGCATATTTATTTTTTTAAACATGATATTTTCTTTTGAAAGATACAACTTTAAGGCTATTAAAGAAAAAGTGGAACAAATAGAAATAAAAATAAATTGCCGAGAATAAAGGAGGATAATGGACTAAATGAGAAAATCTATTGAAGGTAAATGAAAAGATCCAAAATCAAACGGCCTATAATGGATGTGATATATTTTATGAGTTTGTTGCTAAAAGAAAATCATAAAAACATTTGTTTTTCTTATCAGAACGGCATGCGTTCAGATTAAAAGAAAAAAAAAGGACGGGTATATAAAATTAGATTACGGTTAGAAAATAAATATTAGCCTTTAGATAATTTAATATTTTTTAAATATTTAAGGAAGGGGGACGAAGTGGGGTCAGCTTTTAATTTCTAGGGAGATTTATCAAATGAGCATTCATGGTCTGATCTAGAGGAACTGGAACAATTAATCGAAAAATCCATTAGTGAATTGGTCATTTGGGTTGTCTAACTTCCAACAAGTAAAACCAATGAATTAATAATAACCCATGGTAAATGATATCAAATTAAAAACTTTCAAATTTTTACCTTATTATATAATATAAAAAAGTTAATGCACGAATATTATAGTGTTTATGATTTGTTTCTCTATAGTTGTTTCCGAGCAGATGCGTAGTTATTAAATTGCCCTAGAAATTAATTAATGAGCATCCGTGGTCTGCTTTAGAGCAAAATTATACATATAATTAGAAAAAAGAAAAAATGAAATCCATTAATGGAGAAAACGTTTCCGACAAATTCTCTGAGATTTATTGTACTTTTCCAGTAATTTTTTTTTTTAGGATCAACTGTAAAAATCTGAATTTTATTTTTATAAAGATGTAATTTCAAAAAATGTTTTTTCTAAAAAAAATAATAGAAATCAATTTTATTCGATATCTTACTTAATCGGGAGTTTATCACCATCGTTCCTTTTATCATTTTCACGTAAAATTCTTATAAATTGCAAAGATTTCTCATTTTCACGGACACTTACATTAGTTATATTTGAAAGACGCAAACCGGTTATAATCGTGAATGGCTACCGTTACACGCCTCCAAGATGAGAGAAGTCTCTATAGTTAGTGGTCACCCACCCAGACCTTGTGTAATTGTTTTAATCAGAGGGTCAAGGTCACTAAATTTATCAAAACGGACAAAATATTTCGTTTACATATTTGTTACCTCATAATAAATAAATAAATAAATATATAAAAAGGAATTTTCGAAGAAATAATACCAATCTTACATTATTTTGTTTGAAAATATTTCGGTTTGCATGTTTTTTTATTTTTGAACCCTTTTTAAAAGAAAAATTATACCGTTAGAAAATCTTAGATGTAATATTTCAACTTTACAATTTTTCCTATACAACACCTATGAAATATGGTCGTAATAAAAATAAAACTTATTATTAGTTGGATCTTGAATGAAAATATATTTTTATCTAAATAATATTTATTAAAAAGTCGTTAGTGGTGAGAAACATATGCTTAATTAAGTTCTAAAGAATGAGCAACAACAGATGTTTTCGTAATTATCTTTTTGAAATTCTAGGTAATTCGCCATGTTCAGTAAGCAATTAACTTTTTTAAGATAAAACAATATCCATTAAATATTAAAACTCAAAAGTTTATTCTTATAATATATTTTTATTTCGAAATTCCTGAATTAATTTTTAAATCAGTATTATTTCGATTGAAACAAGAAAAGAAAAAAACAAACCTAAGATACAAATATTTCTTCTTTCCAAAAATAGTCCTTGTAATAAATAAATAACATATGGTTTCAGGGGATTTGATACACTGTCAATTTGAATAAGATCCAGACATTTGAATTTAGATAACCAAATGTAATGGATGAAATGTGAATTGTTGGGATCATTTGGCCGATGCCATTGCATTTTGGGTTCTTGTTTCTTATGAAGGACACGAGTTGGGGCGGAGGGGGGGGGGGGGGGGCACCAGGGTCCTTGGATCGTATTTCTGGGGGGGCCAACCAACCGGTTCCCCCGGTGCCATGCTTTATGCGTCTGGTCAGGACTATGCCTGCTCCTTCTCTCTTTCTAACTCCTCTCTCTTTCTGAAGAAACCTACCAAGCAACCGACCGACCGGACAACGACTTGCACACAAACACATACACCAAGATCAAAATTCACTTGTAGAGACTAGCATCCAGCTCAGTGGACAGATAGAGAAAAGAAACCAAGGCGCGTGTCTTCTTTATAATGAACTGAACGTATTAAACTAAGATGGGATTACAAAATCAACTTAACAAGATAAGGTTATTTCAAAAGTTAGAACCTAAGAAGAATATCGGATCAGATTATTAGAGGAGAAAAAAAATTCATTATCATTATTCTAGAAAATGACAAAACAAAAAGTACCCTAATTATTTGAAGAATTTTTGATATATCATCTATTAACCTGAGAAATAGACAAACAATTAATTGATCTTAATAGTTTTTTAAACAATCTACATAAAAACACAAAATTTAAAATTAATTATAATAATAATATATGAAGACAGAAATTTGTGTAGATCGTATAATTAACTAGGATCAATGCAAAGGTAAAGCTCTGTCTATTTCTCAGATTAAGAGATGATAATATCAGTGAGTAAGAGACAGCTGCATATGATGGACAAATTACAAATTCAATATAATATGCAATAATTCACAAAAGAATGAAAATCAAAATTTTAAGGATAGAATGACGTTTCTCTTTATGTCTATTTTACAGTAATGAAATTTTTATTTATTCACTTTTTGATATGTGTTTGTCAAAACTTCATTTATTCAATTTTAGTTCTAAGTTAATAGCCTTTTACAAAATACAAATTCTTCTATAATAAATGAATTTGATTTAAAAAAAAATATCTATTCAAAATATAAATAAAGACTAACATTAAACTTAACAAGATTCAAATTATTATTCGCATGTTACAACAACCTGCAAAGAATTGAGATTGATTGTAAGCTCATAAAAATATTAATGTCCTTAGGCTGGAATTTGTAAGAGAGAACAGGAATCAGGTGATTTTGTTTACTTAAGAAGAATAAAGGTTTATGATGTTAAAAGTACAACAAGAGATACAATATAAATTTAGATATTTTCAAAATAATCTATTCTAATGATTTCTATTTGTCAAGAAGATGGCTGAATAGATGGTCCAGAGAAGCAAGGGTGTGAAATGGAGCCATAAATGTTCTCTTTGAATGATCAAAACCAGTTAGTTCAGTAAGATTTTATTTTAAAAAAATATTGCGATATGTTTTGCTACTATAATACTATTTGTATGTTATTGAATTTTTTAAATTAGATTAAATCAAAAGGATGAAATCTAGAACCTATATAAATATAATTATTTAGTAATCAGTAAATAAATAATGAATATTATTTTAAATGATAAAGGTGATAAGATCTGAGAACAAAAATAAACAGATAATAAAAATTTCATAGATTTTGAAGAGTATAATTTATAATTTTTTTTAAAGATAAATAGAAATATGGAAGTTCGAAATAAAGGAATGAGAATACCAGAAATATCACTCAAAAAATTTCAAATGGAGCCGAAACGCCTAGTTGGGGAAAATTTTTAGGATAGGTTAGCCTATTTCATCCTCTTTGCTCCTGGGTGCAACAAACCTTTGAGAAATTTTTTTCTTTCGATATCCTCCTAACACGGTCAAACTTTCCATTCGATGCAGATATATTACAGATTTTTAATATGATGTTTAATAATATGTTTCATTTTTAATCTGCCTATTTAACGGTAATCCAATAAGTGTGGGAATCAGGTTTAAAAAAAGTCTAATTACTTAATAGGATTTCATCTGTTCCGTTTGATTCCCCAAGAAATAAATATTAGGAGAGCGAAAAATCTCCAAGGAGAAAGAAAAACTACTTCATCTTGTTAATTATAGGTGCTTTAGCAAGTTTCTACGTTTTATAGATCGTTACGATTACAAAAAAATTAATGTTTATATTTTTAAAATTGTTTCGGCAAATATTTTCGCTTATAATAATTCATTGTAGATTTATTTTGAACATAGAATTTAATTTTCTCAAATGAGGTAAAATAAAAAAAAATTGCTATTTTCAATGTATTTTCCTAATTATAAATTTTAAAAATGAGACACGGCCCGTACTTAAACTTGAAAGCCGCATACCCTTAAGTAATTAATTTTTAATGAAAAATTTTCACAAAATCAACGCTTCGAAATTTAATTAATAAATTATATACATATATGCATTTTGTGATGTTGATAATGTCCAAGTTTATAAATACACATGCAATCTTAGTGGAAACCTGGGCATTATAAAAATCAATTTTGTTATACTGTCAAAAGCTCTATTACTGAAATGATAAAATGAAATTCGAAAATATAACTTAGAATACAGGTTCATATATGTGTAAGTATGATAAAGGGGAGATTATTTACAAGTTGAACATATGTAACGAACCTTGATTATATTGATATAATCATGACTCCAAGGCAAATTTTTTTAAATATAATTATATAGAAAAATAAATAGGGAGAAAGAAAGAAGAGGAAATTTAAACATAAGTGTTATGAGATAAAAAAAAGTTTGATTTATGATATAAATTAAATTACCACTGGTAAAAAAAGAAATTATTTAATAATAATATAATAAGTAAATACATATTCAGTAACCTATATATAATATT
This sequence comes from Anisolabis maritima, assembly GCA_010014785.2. Lineage (NCBI taxonomy): Eukaryota > Metazoa > Arthropoda > Insecta > Dermaptera > Anisolabididae > Anisolabis > Anisolabis maritima. The sequence continues at coordinate 15,458 of JAAAKE020109741.1, forward strand.
ACTATTATTTTTATTAGAAAAAAAAGGCTGCGGGGGTTGAAACACCTATTTTTTTATAGACCATGGCTGCAGAAATTAGTCGATGTTTGTTTGCTGGGAGTTAGACAACCCAAATGATCAACTCACTAATCGCGTTTTGATTCATTGCTCCAGAGCGGTGTATGCATGTGCAGTTGTTAAATCTCCTTAGAAATTAAATAAGTATAACTTCCAACAACAAAACACGAACTAATTTCAGCAACATATAACATATATGTCTTCTTTAGTTTTTTCAGACGTATCTTGCACTTCGACGGTGTAGATAAGTTATCACAAATTATCTCATGTAGTAAACATATTGATATCTGCATTTTTTTATTAAAATAAATTTCAGGATTGACGTAGATATCAAAATGTTATTACAACTACCAAATTTTATTTAAAAAAAAGACTGCGCTGTATTTTAATTAAATGATCCCTCATCCTTATTTATCTTTGAATAAACCTATAATTATTGTACTTTTATTAGGAGTAATATGAATCCAATATACTTAATAAAATATAATAAATATTAATATATAAATTATCACCATTTGCCCATAAAAAATGACAAAATATTAATCATATTTATTATAATATAGTGAACATGGGAGCATGTCATCAACTGTAGTTAGGCTTCAAATAATTGAAATTAATCATATTTAATATATATGATTATTTTTATTTTTACAATAATTAAGAGTGAATATTAATTTTAAGGGGGTTGAATAATTAAATTTGAATTCATATAGAAAATTATTCAACGATTTATGTACAATAGCTGCTCCTCCTGGTATTAATTTTATTATTAAATTCAAATTATAAATTATCGATTTAATGAGTTATAATTAAGCCATCTTTTTAGTGAACAAGTTTCAATTTTATAGTCATTGATTTATAATTAAGATTTTGTAAGTGAATTTTAAAAGCAAAACAATTGAAAGAGAAAGCATTAAACTTCCTTTATCCAAAAAAAAAAAAAATTGTGCCTTTTAAGGAATCCTCCACAAACCTGTTTGATTTTTCGCTAAAATGAATAATAATTATAGGCGAATAACGTCAAGAAAACATGCATCGGCAGAACCTATTAACGGCCATCTTGTCTTCACCGTTAGTTACATTACATTACTCTGCTTCTCTTCGCTTCTGAAAGAACTTCTTTGAAATTCTTTATAAATGTTTTATTTTTTTTTTTTATTTTTTATTTTTTTTTTTTTTGAAACTAATACAAAAAATCATTTTCGGTGAATTTAAATTCGTTATGGTGTCATTAGAATTTTTTTTAGATAATATAAATAATCATGAAGAAGTGTGTTTCTTGTCAGAATTTCAAATAAAAATAAAAAAGAAAAATTAATTAGATTTTTGAGCTGAAGAAATATTTTGGCAAATGCAAATATTCACCAGCTTATATGATGATATAAGAGAATATAACAATACATGCCGAGAATGGGAT
>JAAAKE020109752.1:0-16930 GCA_010014785.2 Anisolabis maritima
TCATTTAGTAGTTATTTTTTTTAAAATTTCCCCAGATATATTTTCTCCGCAGATGCCATTGCCCAAGAAAATTTTTCTATTTTTTTTTTTTTTTTTTTTTTTTTTTTTTTTTTGAGGGAGAGGGGCAGTTTGGTTTAAAATTAAGAAATAATAAGAACGATATAAAATAGTGGAAAATAAATAGGTGTCTTGCGACTTACCCCAATGATGGCGTTGAGTTCTGTCATTGTAACTTGCTTAGCTCTTTCAACGGCGGTTGCCACCTGCTGCTGGTGCTAGAGCCCCCAAAAAAGGTCAAAGGGTCATTCATTAACACGAAAAACAAAATAAGACAACAGAGATAGAAACATTCAATGAGCAATTACCAAAGTCAAGCCACAAATTAAAATTAACTTCGAGTCCATCTCCTTTTTTATTTTGGTTAAAAAATAAATTCAACTCAAAAATAACTTTGAAATTGATAAGAATTTATATTTTTAATATTTTAGAACTTTTTTTTTACTTTATTTCCCCACCAAAAAAATTTAATATATGGATGGAATTTAAAATAAAAATAAAACAAACTATGTAAGACGATCCCCGAAAATCCTTTGTACTCACCATAAAAATTACTCTTCAAATTATCAAAGCGGCAACAGGGAACAAGATCGGATAATTAAAATTTTTGGAATTTTTATAAAAATCGGGCGATGATTTTTTGTAGTTCACCAATTAATTTTAGGGTTAGAAATAAAAATATAAAAAATAATTTAATTATTAATTTCTTTAAATAAATTTGGAAATGAAGTGTGAATCAGACCCCCTCTTAAATACGCCACTAATCCAGAAAATTCCCACAGAGAATGAGAATTCGGTGTATATATATATATATATATATATATATATCCATCGAAAATTCAGAATTTTAAGCATTTCTAATTTCCCTTTGACAATGTGTGTCCTGTTGCAATATTTTATTACCTGTTAATATATGGATCAGGGTTATGAGTATTAACTAAACCCATTAGTATATGAGAAATCAGTTATTAATATCAACATCGAAATTTTTTGAAGCTGGGAAATACAATACAATATCACATAGCCATCCTGTTTGTAATGTCTACATATTATAGGGTAAGGTACCCTAATTTGGTCCCCCCACTGATCTCTGCTATTAATGTTTGCACTTTGCCAACGACGACAGGGACCAAAGTGCAAACATTACTAGTCAGCTGCTAGCCGTCACAGACGCACAGACGCACAGATACACAGGCGTGTATCTATCTATCAATCGACTCAGGATTAATTACAAATCTATTTTTGCTTTTCTCACTGTGCAAATTTATATAAATTAATGATTTTTGATCTTAAGTTATATTTTCGCTTAATATGTCTATTTTTGTATTCTAAGGAAGAACAAAAGGTTTTTTTTTTTTTTTGCATAAAATATTATTTTCAATTAGTTACTTAACATTTACCAAAAAGTGAAGTGAATTACAAAAAATTTCGTTAATTTTTTTAAATGTTACCCTCTGATTGTTTTCAATTAAAAATTATTTAAAATTGTTGTAAAAGTATAAATGGCTTTTCCAACGACCCCCAAATAAACTGTGGAGATCTTTTGGCATGCAGAGTTTCTTTTCTGTCTATTGATATTCTATGGATTGCTGAGTTATAATAAGAAAACTTCAAAAAAAAATGTGTCCCCTCTTAATAAATTCTAATCTCCTGCCAAAGAACCTGTAAAATTTTTTGAAATATTAAAGAAAAGTTGGCATCACTGGAAAAATTCTTAAATTTTATATGGCATATTATTAATGAAAAATTCGAACAGTTAACAGTAAAAAAAATTGTATATTATCAATAATAGGTCAAGGTCATTTTTGTCATATTTCAAATTAGACTAATATTATTTCATAATTTAAAAATAAAAATGAATTTTTAAGTTTTGTTTCTTGTTTAACATAAAGTGTTAATTTGATTGTAATGAATGTAGTGTAAAAAGAAGTAGTTAAAAAAATAAAAACAATGTTTTGTGGTGAAATGATTTCGTAGTAAAATTGGTGCTATGATGAAAAGAACAATCAAACACCGAAAGGTACGTAAAATATTTTCGAGTCTTTTATGACTTAAGGTCATGTCTCAGCCAAAAGGAAAATGGAATCTCTGTTAAATTTAACTTTATAAATTGATTGTTATTGATGTGTGGCTGTGATCTAAATTTTAATATTTTTTGCCTAATAAAATGTTGGCTTGGGAATAAAAGCAACTCTATTTATCGTTAGAATGAAAAGTGGTCATTTAGAATTTAATAGGAAATTGAAAAAATCAAAATCAAACCAATTAATATTTATATATTATAAAAATAATAAATTTGTTGAACTTACCTCTTGTGAAAGGAAGGGCAAAATTTGTGCAATAATGGCATTTAGTCTTTTGGCGATTTCAGTCTGAAAAAAAAAATTTTAAATAAATGACTATATAGAAATTAATCTATATATAAACCAGCTGGGGGAGGGGGATTCACCCGAAACGTCAAGAGTGTTTAATTAGAACAAATTGGGCCGAAAATAGTAGTCTATGTTAACTAATTAATCTTTTTAATTCGGGGTTTGTAAATTATAAATGTGATTGACAGCAAGCCGACTTGCTTGAGAGGGGCGCAGAAGAAATGCCAGTCTTAGCTCAGGTAATGGTCGCTATCAGGTGTGATTTCCTGAGTGATAAACAACAATAATATAAAAATGTTTAAAAAAAATTAAATGAGTAATCAACTGGCAACATGCATGCGTATTTCTCTCAAGCTCCGAGTGCTTCGGGCTGAATTCTATTAAATTTTTATACAAATTTTTCCAGCTTTGTTTTTTTTTTTTTTTTAATTCTAATTTTTTTTTTTTCATCCTCGAATGGAAAAATAAAAATGACACGCATATATCAACTCTGTGCCCTCAACACACGAGCATCCAAGTGTAAAGTGTATAGCGAGAATGTCAATATCAAAAATTAATTTGTTCATCACGTTAAACATTAGTATTAATAAAAGAGATGTTTAAATAGGTAAAAAACAAAAAATTTTCAAAGGGAGATTAAAAATTGAATTATTCTTTTTTTTTTAATGAATATATTTATATTTTTTTAATTATTCGCATAAATTATTATGCTGATGAATAAAATATTTAATGGAAAATAAACATAAAATACTAAGTAAATAAATGAATTTATAATAATATTTACGCCCAATTAAACTAATTCCGTTAAAAAAACAAAGATGGTTTCACAATTTTAGTTTTATTCTAAGTCTTGGATTCACGATAAGAGCGAATGAGAAGAGTCATGTGGCTTGAATGTGAAATAAAAAATGTTACTCTTAGCTCAGGTAACTCATGGTCACGTTTTCACTAAGAGCCCTTGAGTTTTATTTATTTATGTGAAATTATCTTTTCAAATTTATTACTAATCTATCTTAATATTTATCAGGCAAATTTAAGCAATTAGAGAGTTTACACATCATGCATGATTCATTATTTCGAATGAATCAAGTTTACTTTGGAGAAAAAGTAAAGAATCAATGGACTGGAATGCTTCAGCTAGGATAAAAAATTATCTAGCCCGACTTTTCGGGTAACAGTGCGACCTTTATCAAGACTAAAATTTAAAAAAAATCATAGGTAATTAGTTTTCTAATGATATTATACGATATTTGAAAAATACGACAAATTTTATATATATAAATTCATATATTGAAGTCTGATCGAATTCTTTTTTTTTTTTCCAATTGATTGGAAATGAATTGAGATTATATTCTATTTAATATAACTTCACGACTGGACGAGTGCAATGTTGCCAATTGTGCGTCAAAGACGGACAGAATTCGCAGTGGAGAGAGTGTTTTGATGTAAATATGGCAACGTTGGTGGCAGAGTGTGATCCCTATACCGCCCAAATCCACATGCTCAATACTGAAGTTATATTAAATCAAATTAGAAATACTAAACGTTCAAATTAGATGATATCTCTCATAAATTTGCCTTTTTGTATTAGTATATATTTTATCATTAAAAAATGTCCATAGAACTTTTGGTTTTGAGAAAGGTCGCAGAGAAAAAAAATTGGTTGTTCTATTTTATATATAGTCTGGACAGGCTCAGAATTCCAGTACGAAGAGATCAACCGAGCTATTTACAGGTCTTCCTCGTTTCTTTGCCTCTAAGAAAGGAGAAAGCATCGTTTATGACTTTTTCACTGCATTTCTAAATCTCTCTAGAATTAAAAGAGCAGACACAATATTTATTTATTTATTTAGATGATTCCCCCCCCCCCTTCTCTTTTAAAATAAATTTAGAAATTTTTAAAAATAAATCTTAAATAAATAAAAGTGTTTAAAAGGTCCACATTTCATTTAATAATAATAAACACCTGATTTAATTATTATTGTAAATATTTTCATGGCATAATTAATTAAAAGAAAAAAAGATTTCCAATGAATGTTTAATTAAATGCATATAGCTAAAGAAAAAAAAATTTTAAATTAAATTGAAATTATTAAATTTGAAATGTAAATAAAAACCAACATATTGATAGGATGGAGATAAGTATTAAAAATTTCTCTTTCTTTTAAAAATTAACTATTTAATGATAAATTTTAATTTCGGCAACGATTAATTTAATATTCTATGAAAATATCTATTTCTATCTATTGACATGTTCATACATATTTTAATCAACTCCATTATTTGACATAGTTTAAATTATCACCACTATATGATATTGTATAAGCCTAATATTAGAAGATAAATTCATTTCACGAATTCAATTTATACTTTATGATATATTATTATATTTGAAATTTATCTACTTTAATATTGTTTAATATAAAGTTAATATTTCACGCGAATGGAATGGATGAATTTAGCAAGAAATGGGAGTATGTGTCTAATCTTTTTAATGATTGACATTAAATAATTAATAAAATTAATAAATTTAATTAATTTTATAATGTTTATAAACAATGAAGGAACGTATAGACCAATATATTAATATTTGAGTCAACTTTGATCCAGAGGGTTCTAGAAGACTTTTAATTCTGAAATCCAGTTTGCATCAAGCTTTCTTTGAGTGAAGACGTGCTGGCGGCAGCCATCGGTTCAGCCAAGTCTTACTCTAAATATCGAATTTCATACTACTCATCTCTGATTATTACTGTTATTTACTTATCAGTGTAAAAAAAAATTTTATCTTCTATTTTGCCTTTCTGTGAAACAGAAATAATATAATTTTCCTCATCTCTTGATTTCGGGGGTCTAGTTTTACTTTTGGTCTCCCAGTTTTACAGGATGGAGGAAAAAACCCCAACTGACCCTCCCAACCTGGAATTTATTAAGAAATATAGTATGGCCGATTGCGGCCCTTTTTTGTTTTTATCGAAACAAAAATTGAAATCGAAAATAAAACTACATTTACTAACGAAAATAATGAAAAAGAGATAAAAATAAAAAAAAAATTGATAAGCCTGCCTCTCCATCCTCTGAATTTTGGCAAATTTCTCTTTGGCAATTGGTCAAAATACAACAATTGTATTCTCGGTATTTCGGCTATAAACAAATTCAAAGTGAGAGTCAAATTTCAAACCGGCACTGGCAATTTTATACAAGAGTCCAAATTAAAAGAATATAATTTTACTTCTTATATACCACTCTTTTTGACAACCAAACAGGCCATTGTGAAAAATGTTCCTTTGGACATCGACTTAGAAGAAATTAAAAATCCTACTATATGTGTTTCTCCCTATAGAATCCTGGATATTGTATCGGTTTATTAAACCGAAAGAGGGCGATAACGATCAAACGCCCAGATATCTTCCATCTACTAGAGTAAAAATTACTTTTTTATGCCAATCTCTCCCTCAGTATATTACTATTCATTCTGTTCGCACTATTGTCGAACATTACATTCATAAAGTTAACCTTTGCCTTGGTTGCCTTCGCTGGGGTCACAAGGTTGCACATGTCGTAGCCGCCCCAGGTGTGCAAAATATGGCAGCGTCCATCATGAAAAAAATAATTGCGATTCGACTGATGTGAAATGCATCCACTGTGGTAATAGTGAACATTTGGCCACTGATATAACAAAGTGTCCTGAGTTTAATATACAAAAACAAATAAAAATGTTGATGGTGGTAAAGAACTATTCATATATTGAAGCTTCTAACCGCGTCCGTTATCAAAAGCTCTTTCTTCTTCTGTCTCATCACCTTCTATCCCTCCTCCCCCTCCTTCTTATGATAATAATAATTTTCCACCTATGTGTGCTAGTAATAATAACAATTTATTTAATTTCTCGCAATTGAATAACAACACAAATACTTCTAAGAAGAGGTCGTCAATGAAGATAATGCTAGCTAGCACTGATAAAAGAAATAGCGATAGAAAACACCTCAAAGTTAAATTCACAAAGGAAAAAAAAATTATACTCCTAAACCACAATCAAATTTTAATTTACCAAGAAGTCAAATTAACAACTGTACCACTCCACTCTCTTCTAACCCCTACCCCCTTCAGTATCATAACTTAAGTCTTAATAACAAAAACAAATCCACAGACAGCGCATATGTAGAACCAATGGACGTTAACTCTTTAAATAATAATAATTCACCTCTTAACACTTTCTAGCCTACATTTATCTGACTATAAATATTATTAAAATAAAGAAAGAAAAAAAAAATAAAATCTTTTTTTTTCTTTTCTTATATCAACTAATTTACATAAAATCAATTTTCAATTTTCTTTAAATAATTTTATTTTAATCTAAAATTATAAATATAGAAATATAGAAAACAAAAAAAATGAATGAATCTTAATAAGCTATCTATGTCTTCATTTTAAAAAATTGGAAATGTCTTTCCTTCGAGGGTCTGCCAATTATGTTTGGTGTACAACGAGTGTTTTGGGCAAAGGAGCAACGGGAGCCGTTTTCCAAGGCCTTGACAAAAACAACGGAGAACCTGTGGCTGTCTATTTTTTCATAAATTTTTATTTTTTTTTTACGAAATTTCATATAATTTTATTCAGAAACTTTCGCATTTCTATTAAATAATAACAATAATAATAATAATAATAATTCACTATAAATTATATTTAAGAAATATTACTTCTAAATGGCCAATATAAATAAAAATCAGAAACATAATATTAAAATCATACAATGGAATGCGAAGTCTATTGAAGCCAACAGAGAGTCTCTAGAATACATTATTAAAAAATTCCATATAGATATAAAATTACTCTCCAAAACCTGGGTTAAGTCTTCTGACTATTTTTCTAGGTCGGAATTTACAATTTATAGACAAGATCGCCATGATGGTTATGAAAGTGTTGCTATTATGGTCAATAATCTTTTGACTCATAAAGTAATACCTCCAAATAAAACCAACATAAATTTTGAAGTGGTAGTAATAGAAAATATTCTTCCTGATAGTTCAAAAATAAACTTTATTTCTATTTATGCTCCGCCTCAGACAGCAATTAATACATTTAATTGGCAAAGTTTTATAAATCAAATATTTTTTTTACATGGTGATTGCATTATTGGGGGAGATTTGAAGAAGCTGCAGGAAAAAACATGTTGGAGAACATCGATTTTAACTCCTTAATAAGCCAAACTATGTTACCTCATCCCATGAGGAATAGATCTCCAATTGATTTAACAACAAATAAACATGCCTGGTCCCCTCTAAATAAAAATAAATAACCGAAAAATTAATTAGGCCCTGTCCCTTGGTGCAGAGGTAGAGATGAATGGTTTTCTTCCCGTCGTGAGCGACAAAAATTTATTTAAATTAAAACGGCTACCAATTAATTAAAATAAATAAGGACGGAATCTAAATAGCCTCAGATGCCGAAAAGACTTAAAAAATTCATTAGTTAGTCATTTGGGATTGGCTTCATTTCTAGCAACCAATTTCTGAAATCCATGGAATATATAAATATATAATATAATTAATATTATAAACTCTCTATCTTTGAGGAATATAATATATTTATTAATGAAAGAATTTTTTTTTTATTATCATGATCGAAAAAAATGTTTAGCCCGGTTTTTTCATGTATAGTTTGTTAACTAACAGTTTAGATTGGATTCGTCTATTTCATTAGTTAGCTAGCTATACATGAAAAAACCTGCCCTCAGAAGAGATAATTTGAATTTATATTTTTATTAGAAATAAAATAATAAAAAAAAAATAACAAATGGCAAAGTAACAACCAAAGAACAATAAATAAATAAAATAATTTGAGTAATAAATAATTCTAATTTTTGTCTTATTTTCATTTAATAAGAGCTCCTTTTAAATAATTGTTTATAATAAATCCAAAATTAAAATATTTAATCCAAAATACTCCTACTATCTTCCCATTTGAAAAAGCCAACAGTGTTTAAAACTTGTGTAGGTTGGTCCACATCATTAAAAATAAAGAAAAAAGATGTTAATGAATATAAACCTTTTCAAATGTGAATCATTTTTATTTTTTTCTATTAAGTAAGACTCTATTGTTTTTGCTTGAAAATGGATTGTTGTTTGTGAAAATATTCAGGTTATATTAAAGGAGAAAAATATTTTCTAAAAACTAAAAAAATAAGTTATATAAAGTGAATGACGCATTTAGTAAGAAAATATTACGTTTACCTATAAAATAGACTTAATTTACTTAACTAATAATTAAAAAAAAAGTTTTTTTCATTATGAAAAAAATATTTTTAATAATATGATAATAATAAAAATAATAATAATAATATAATTATCATTTTTACTTCACAAATTCAAAATAAAAAAAATCCTATCAGCAATTTTTAGGTAATACGTAATTATTTATTTATTTATTAAAGTAAATGGAAAACTTTTTTTTTTTAAATTATTTTTGCCATTTGGAGATAACTATTTCGCTATTTCTTAAATTTGAAATTAATATTTTATTTATTTATTTTTTTAATTTCATAATAAATAATTAAGTTCGTGAACTTCTCAAGTTTATCTCAAAAGTTATAAATAGGCCAATTTTTTTTTATTTTATCAACATTAAAACTTTTAAATATATGTAATTAAAAAAAAAAAAAAAAAAGTAATAAATTTCTAAGTTCCTAATCTAAAAGAATTATATATGATTATAGATTTTTATTTTAAAATTTACATAAAGTGATCAAAACAAAACAAAGTAACAAGAACATAAGTAAAAAAAATATATATATTTACAAAGATAAGGTTTGATTTCACAATATGCGGTTGTTTTTTTTTGGTTATGAAACCTCAAACCCCCTCTTTGAATTTTCAGTTAATTTTTTTTTATTAAAATTTATTTTTATTTTTTTTATCGATTTTATAATTATTTTATTTTTTTTTTTTTTTTCTACAACATGTAATTATTTTATAATTGTTTATAAAGAATATTTTATTAGAGTGTAATAAGTATTGATTATTTTTGTATGTAATGAGAAAAAAATTAAGGACTAAGTAGCGGTTATTGCTAAAAAAAATCGAATATTTTTTCACGTTTAATTTCTTTAAAAAGAGCGAATCTGTTTCTCTTTAATTTACTATTGCAAAAGCAAATATTGGTTCGCTCTAGGCTAGAGCAACACTTGGCTTACAAAACAGTGGCTCGCTCCTCCATACATATTGTTTGTTTGCAAAAGCTCTGAGCTAAGTCACCCTATAGATGCAGAAACATGTTGTGTTCCTATCCATGGGCTTGTTTTCCTAACACGCATTTTCATTCAAACTTGCCCTTCCATCCCCTTCACTTACAAACATCCCTTATTGAATAATTATTCGCATCAATTAAAGAGTATAAAAAATTAAAACGCTTATATGAAGTAAATATTAATATATTAATAATCAATAAATACAGCAAAAGTATTAGAGAAAGTAGAAATTTTCTTGCTATTGCTTTATCAAAAAAATTTTTCTATTAATTCCACCTTTTAATATAATTTTTTCGTAAATTGTTTTTTATTTCTTTGTAGAAATGATGGAGGACATGTCTCTAATCAGAAACCACAAGAACTAATTGTCATATTTAACTTGGAAGTACCTTCTATCATTAAATAATCACCTGAGTAGCTGAAGGAAAGGAGTGACCATGATGTTGAGTTCTTGGGCAATTGGCATTAAACGCCTCATTCTACTAGAGAGAAATAAAAAAACTCCCAATTTTATAAAATAAAGTTGTAATAAAAAAAAATTTTTTAAGCACGGTTTATTCACCCACGTAATATTCTTTTTCCATGTTAATTTGTATAATGCAAATTAAAGAGTGATAATATACGATAGCCTGTTATTAGTCATTCTAAAGACGGCATTGAATTTAATTCCTTTATAAAAAAGGCTTCTAAAGAAAATTTTGCTTGGAACAGGCAAAAAATATTTGAATTTTTAAAATAAAAAAATTAAATGATGGAAGTTGCTTTGTTTTATATTTGATTGCCTATCTAAGAAATAAACGGCGCTCTGCTTGGGTCAAAATCCCTCAATTAAGTTTTATTCATGCTTAGATGCCTGAGTTATATTCTATAGGGACAAAAAATTTTCATGCTTCCAAGAAGAGGAGATATTCTAATTCAGTGATGTATTCAGAGGCCGGGCCCTCCCAAAGCGGAAAAAATTGGAAAAATGAACACAACATTTTAATAGCATCATGAAAAATTACAAAAAATATAAGTTTAAATTTCTAATAAGAACCATTAAAAAAAAAAACAGCTCTAAAGACAATATGTACAAGAAAAAAAATTATTTGGCCCTCTCCCCTCCCAAATAGAAATACTTTATCGTCCCAAAGTTATGAACAACACAATATTTGGAATATAAAAATTTTTAATACCAATCAATGGTAACTCATTTGAGCAAATTTTATCTCAAAAACTATAAACTTTATAAAAATTAATATCCATATACTATACAGATCAAAAATAAGTAAACAAACTTTATCTTTTGTTTCGACTAAATTAATAATTAGGAGAGCTGCATAAAATAAAAACAATAGTAAATTTGATGATATAAAAAATTATGAAATTTGGTGATTTTGGTTTTCATGTATCTCTTTTAATTATCGAATAAGACGAAACAAAAGATCGTTTGTTTACTTATTATTGATTGTGCTTTATTGATCATTTTGAAGGAAAAAATTATTAATTAAACTTTATATATCATACTCTATACTTAGATCTTATATAATATAGAGTATCAAAATGGAATCTGAGGTTTTTATTTCATTTAGTCATTCAACGCTTTAAGCGGACACTTCCAAATTAATTTTAAAAAAATGAGAATTAAAATTTAAAAAATACGAATAAATTTAAATTGATTAAATTTGATAAATTTCATCAGAAAAATCTTTACTTTTTGTATTCACTCAAACATATTTTACTCAATGTAAATTAAATTAGCTGTTCAAAAGCATCGAAAAGCTCTTTTGCCAGCACCCAGTCTCTCTCTCTCTCTCGCGTTTGGCAGTTTTTTGACATTTTTTACCCCCTCAATTTATCAACATTGCGTTTGTTTAATCCAGCTTGGGTCACAATTAATGAAATGGCCGCACACATGCATTGTAGGGTGGACCAACCTCTCGATTAGCCCGTGTGTTTAGCCCCCCAGCTCTTTTTGCACCCCACACCTTTTTTTATTTTTTATTTTTTTTTGCTACTGCCGTGTTTTTGTACTCGGCCAATCATATGATAACGCGTTAACAAGCCCTAGTCGGGTTGTTTTCATTTTACGGTTGGCTCACCCCCCTAGGCCCCTCCACAAAATAACCTTGCAGCCACCCTCAGGCCTCCATACACTACCACCAATCTGCAAATACACACATACAGAGGCACATAAACACACTACACGAATGACAAACATTTGAATAATCGCTTTGCATTCGCAATAAACATGATACCCGAGACTTTGTCAAGTTGACAACGTGAAAGCTTGATAATCTCCTCTGTTATTCTAAACACCTCACCTCAAACATTTATTAAAAATCAAGTCTACTATTCGAATGATTTAATCTAAAAAAAAAAATAAAAAAAAAATGTTTATAACATTATATCAAAATAAAACAGGTTTATTATTTATTCATTAACGGCAGTAGTTTAGTAACATTTTTTAATGCATCAAATAAATAAAATCTAGAGACTTCTGAATATTTTATATTTTTGTATGGATCAATGACTTAAAAATATTTTCTGGGATTGGCGAAGGCCACACTTTAAAAAAATTTAGAAGATCCCGTATTATTTATTCATTTATATATTTTATAGATGTGACAATATCGGACTGGGGGACCTGGGCTGTAAGCCCTCCCATTTATGCTGTGATTTTATGAATATGTAGAATAAACAATTATGCTAATTAGCCGAGCGAATTAAGGTAGTACAGTTTAAGGGACCCTGGTTCAATCGTACTCCAATTATTCAAATTTCCTACTGAAAGAGGAAGTGCGACTCAACCCATTAACATATTAAGAAAATAACTTTGTTATGATTGACGAAAGAGAAAAAGGAGTTTAAGTGAAATTATTTTTTTACTTTACTATTATTATTATTAATTCAATAATCCCAATATATTATATTATGGATTTTAAAATTTTTTGTAGTTTTCTGAAAATTTATTTTAGGTTTCAAGTGTCTCGATATGCGGATACGATACCTTGAAAATGTATGACCCAATCAAGTTGAAATTTGATATACATATTTTGAACAAACGTCTGATATCAAAGTTATTTATGGAAATTACGAGCTTGAAGTTTTTTATATATAAAATAAATATTGAGCTCACAGTAAATTTGTCGTCTAAATTTTCAAGCCACATGAATGTATTATATATTATATAAAATTTTAAGTGTTAAAAAATTATTGGACTAAAAATTCATTATTAAATTCTGAGGGAATATATATATATTAAAATAATTTTATAGATACTCTTTTATAATATTTGAAAAATCACTAAAAATATAAAAAATATTTTTTTACAGCTGAATTATTTTTTTAAGCTTATTTTAGTGAAAATAAAGGGGTGGGGCAGTCGTACAACTTTTAATTTATTTTATTCAAGTATATATATTTTCGAGAAAAATTTTTTTTTATTATTTATAATTTGAAAATCAACAACATTTCAAAAAATCCTTATAGTTCTAAATCTGATTTGAGTGAATTATTTTTGTGCAGGGTTTCTGCAGCAATAGTAAACACAGTTCTTATAGTAATAATTTTCATCAATATTAAAAAAATAATTTGATGAAATTTTATCAAATATAGTATATATAAATAAATTTTCTTGTTAGTTGAAAATTAACTCACCTGTTTGTGCATTTCCACGTTGAGTCCATAGCACATCTCGTAATACTAAAACAAAACGTCAAAAATTATTAGTAATAAAGCTTTTAGATTTATAATTAATAAATTATAAAAACAAAAATAATATTAAATATTTAAATATCAATTCATTCATATCATAATTTATAAATGGATAAGTGATAATTATTAACGAATAAAAACTAAATAAACAAATGTGTGTGGGCTTTCGTTCAATTTAGATGATTTTAATTTAAAAAATCTACGGATTTATTTAGATTTTGTATTTTCATTGGATGAGTTGAATTTTTTATTAAAAAAATATGATATTTAAATATTTGTATAAAATATAAATTTTTTGTTTCTATTTTTGTCATGACCAAGAATTTTTGATTTATAGTCGCAGAAAAAAGCTTCCATAAACTTTATTTTAATTTCAATCGGCTTCTTATTTAAAACCTGCTTATAGTTGATGAAAAATTGAGCTTAAAAGAAAATGCTAAGTAACATTAGTTTAGCAAATTCAGAGGAAGATTTTTCGTGTGACTGTAAATGATTTAAGAAAAAGTCGTATAGAATATATTACCTTTCATTTTGGTCAAAATATTATTTTTATAAATATAAATTTATATAGGTTTTTTTTATTTGAGCTTAACGGGTAAAATTTTTTTTTTTACTGCCTTATCATCATTTGATTTTTAATAATGATAGCGTGAGGAAAATGTTTTCTCAAACCTGTCTCTTTGTATTGTTTTTAAAAATCTTAAAATTTTATTTGATATGATGATTTGATGAGAACTTGTGAAACATTTGCGGGAATTTATTTAAGTAGAAGAACCGAAAGTGTCCGAAATGAGCCGAACGCTAAATAACTTGTTCGTTCGTGTCATTTCGGACATTTTCGTTTCATTTCGGGTCTACTTGCGCGGACAAATTCATTCACCTGACAACCTCGAAACTTTACATCAAAAATTTTCAGATTATTTTGAAAAACAATAAACTAATGAAACATTGAAAATACAGAGATGAGATATTTTTACCCTCTATGCAAATTTATTCAAAAGCAAAAAACGTTTTTGATCATGTATCAAAAGCCTAATAAATTCACGAATTTATAATATGCAAATTAATTATAAATATTTATTCAGCCCTCGGTTATATGCATCCATGGTTTTAAACTGATTTTTAATTTAAATATAAACTACGTAAAAATGAATTAGATACATTATGAAAAAATTACTAATATAATGATAAAATTAATTGAGAATTCAATAAAAAAATTTAATCTAATAAAAATATTTAATCCCATATCGGGAGGAAGCCTCACATGAAACGTGAAATGCTAAAAATTTTCTACCAAATATTTTCGGTTTTCTAAATAAATAAACAATGATCGTTCAAAACGTGTAATTTTTGAATGCAAAAATAAATATTTATTAACAATTTTAAAACCTATATAAATAAATATTTTATATTTACTTAAAATCTAGAAAATATATATCAGAGTCGAGCCACCATATGGGGATTTATTAGGATTAAAATTAATATATTAAAAAAAAAAAAAGTTGGTGGAAATTAAATACATGCAAAATGTTGGGTGAGAAAAATAGAAAAAAAAAAATAACAGATATAAAAGAAATTTATTAGAATTTACGATTTCGAATTTAAAGAGGCCATAAATAAAAAATTATGAAATGTAAAAAAATGTATTTCGAGAATGTAATTGTCAAAAAAGGTTTGTTAAATTCATGCATAAACATTCAGAAACGCACATCACCAAAACAACCAGAACTCATTCAAACAGGGGAATAATTTTGTATAAAATTTTTTTAAAATAAATTGTATGTGTATGTGTGTTCAGGTCGAAAAGCTTGCTTGCTGTGTGTCAAAGTTGGGAATTGGAAATGTTAGTTTTTAGAAATAAAAAGAAAATAAAAAAATAAAAAAAAAAATCCTCTTTTTGAGAACACATCCAAGTTCAAATGAATAGAATTAACATTTATTTAGCATAATATAAGTAAATATTTGGAAATCAATGTTGGTTCTGTTAACACAATTGCCAATCAGTCAAAACAAATTCCGGATAAGAATTGAAAAGGCTTAAACTAAATTGGGTCTTTGATAATTAACAAATATATAAAATTAAGTATTAATAATATAATATGAAAAAAAGTTAGTCTTTTTCGGCATCTGAGGCCATTTAGACTCCGTTCATATTTATTTAAAAACCAATATAATTTCAATAAATTTTTGTCCATCATGATGCGAACCACTAACCCTTGGGACGTGAAAAGAAACGTCTACCTCTGCTCCAAGGGACAGGAGCTGAAAAATAAGTTAATAAATAATTCAATGATAAAAGTAATGACGAAATATATTTGAATTTGAAAAAGAAGAAATTTCATATATTATATTTAAAAATACTTTTTCAAATAGATCAAGTTTTTTATTTCTGTGTCGAAAAATGAAGAACGCATCTCAAGTCAGTTCTTGAAGAACTGTCTATGTGGAGATTATCGTCGTTACTCTTACTGATCCTCTGTGTGAACAGCCAGTCTCATTTCATGTGATAAAATCTCTGTGAATCGAAGAGGGCCAGTAAGGAGTAACGACATGTAGGCAGTTTTAACACAAATGCCATCTTGTGACACAGGAAGAAAAAATCTCTAATGCGATAGGGAAAAAAAATTGATATAAAATCGTGAAAAATAATAAATTAAATTTCGTTTAAATATGATCAATCAAAGAAAAATATATTTATTTAATTTTGGAATTTAATACACCCTTAATAATATTATCCCAAGAGATGGCGAATACATTAATAAAAAAAAATGGGGTTTTTTTATAAATATTTTATAATGTATATCGTTTATAATTATATTTACTTAAAATAGCTAAGAAAATTTTATTCAAATATTTTATTTATGATTTAGGATGAGAGTTGCTCTCACATGCAAAACAATTATTTATAATAAAAAATTTTATTAAAATTAGATAAAAATTAAGATTTTTAAAATTTGGGTCAATTAACCATCAGCATTTTTAAAGCAAATATTTAATGAAGGAACTAGAGATTTTGAATGGAGATTCCAATTCAGGTCAAACACAAATCTTAGTTTATGTTTAGACCGTAATGAAGCAGGAATATTATAAAATTTATTATTTAAACGTTATATGCTATAATCTCTAAATTATTTTAATTAGAATAATAAAAAAAAGTAGTGGTATCTTATTTGAAGTTAAAATAATTAATTAATTGAATTTTGCATATTCAAGATGCCAAGGTGGCAGTATTTTCAAGAAATTTTTGAAAAATTATTAGGTTTAACTATTTTATTAACTGAAAAATACTTTAGGGCAGAGGTTCCCAAAGTGTACGCCGCGACCCCTTGGTGCTCTGTGAGTAACAAGGGCGACGTTTCTAATTAATTCATTTTTTATTTTTTTTTTTTAATTTTACATTATATTTATTAGGAAATTGAAGGTTTTAAAATCAATAGTATATATGGGACCAACATCCGCAGCAGTTAGAGAGGAAAATAGATATTGTTCAGAGGAAGGCAGCTAGGTTTGTTTTTGGAAAATTTGATAGGTTTAGTAGTCCTACTTTAATGATTAGCGAGTT
>JAAAKE020109763.1:0-16925 GCA_010014785.2 Anisolabis maritima
AGACGAAAAGTGGATCAAATACGACAATAATGTGCGAAAAAGATCATGGTCCAAGCGTGGTGAAGCTCAACAAATGGGACTTACTTGGGCACGAGGAGGTGTAGGTGCTTGAGATGGTCCCCGGTGAGCTGAAGGAGGTGCGTAGTCGATGGTACGTTCGTATGTCTCGTAACGAGGTGCAGAAGCTACAGGTCGTGGTGGGGGTGGGGGTGGAGCAGGTCGAGCTGGAGGCTAGACACACCAACAAAAGAAAAAAAAATATAATTTTTAACAATATATTTTTTTTTTTTTTGGATCGGGACGTAGATCGGGTTCAAAGAGAAACAAAATTATTAAAAATAATGTAAATAAATTTTTCCATTTTCTAAGAGAATACTGAATCGAATCATACCTAAAAGGGAATTGAACGGACCGAACCGTACTAGAAACAAATCGTACTCAATCGAACCTCGGTCGTTGAATATAATTATTTTCTTAACTAATAATAATTTTTTCGGTGTTTTTATTTTATTAAAATGAAAAAAAATATATATATAAGTAGGAAATTTTTAATTACCTAACAGTCAGTTAATGTTAACATTAACTAAATTTACCTACTCAATTGAAATGCTAAATAGTTTAACATTAGCCCTATTTTCATACTTTTACAATGGGATGCAGGAATTCGTTCGTGTTTGGTTGCTAGAAGATAAACACTCCAAATGATCAATTCACTAATGGATTTTTCGACTAATTGCTACAGAGTTCTTCATAAATTCTAAGGATATTTAATGCGTAGTCTGACAATAGAGGAGCTCCATTAGTGAGTTAGTTATTTTCGTTGCCTAACTTCCAGCTTGAGAAAACGAACGAATTTATCCACCGGATGGTATATCTGTAGACCATAATTTTGGAATCATTTAAAAAAAATTAATTATAATTGAATGGTGAGATTAATTAAAGATAACGATCCAAAGCATATTTCAAGATTACATAAGGGATATTTAGAAAAACAAGAAGCTACTGATATTTGGCCACTGCAATCACCAGATATTAAGCTGATTGATCTTTCTGGGGAAAACTTAATCGAAAGATTCGGGATCCAAAAAACACTTATGGTGACGTCTCGATTCTTAGCTGAATAGATATAAATGTTGAAATTAGAAAATTTGTGTCTTGCTTACCCGGATTATATGCTGCAGTGCTTAAGACGAAAGGTGAATATTGTGACGAAAAGTTATTTTAGTGGAAAATAAAAATTAGTATCAGTGGCAGTAAGTGCAATTTTTCTTGGTATTTAACTTAGTGTTTAATAAAATATAATATTTTTCTAATAGTGTTTCATTTTTATAAGAACAAAATTTTCCATTAAATTAGAAGTGATTCCAAATGTATGGCCTGCATATAATAAATACTTTTTAAACATCCATTTCATACTAACAAGCTGTAATTTATACATTATAATTTTTAAATTATAAAAAACTTTTTTTTTTTTAATTTATTTAAATAAAATTTAAAATTTCCGGGTTGAAAGTTCTATTCGGGAATTGATTTTGTTACGTTGAGGAAAAAGACTTTAATAAATTTTTCCAATTGCTTAATAAAACAAAATGAATGCATATTACGAACAATTTAACTCTGTATTATTGTTTTCGTTTCAAGTTGTTCGTTTGGTTTCGTCACGCTTCGCTACTTTGATGTCCGGGATTTTTCTTAAACTCGCTCTGCTTGCTCTCTGCTGGCCTCGACTTAATATCTCCGTGTCCCTGATGCTGTCTTTTTATAAAATTATAATGAATATTAAGCACGAGGTAATAATAATAAATCTATAATATTTTTCGTCTTTCATAATGAAAAATGAGAAGTAATTAGTATTATATATTTAATTTTGATCTTCACATTTGAACTAATTTTAATGTTGAATATAAGCGGGTTTTATTTGGACCAATGAAAGGGCACAATCTTTTAATAGGAAACTCCCTCTATTAGTATTCTCATTCGTACCCCGTATTATATACCAAATGACGTCATTTCAACTACTTCCTAAATGGCTCAGGGTTATAAAAAATGTCCTTGTGAAGGGTAATTGTCCAGCCTCCATCCACAAAATAAATTAGTTTTATATATCATATAGTGACTTCATATCAACCTTTTTAATGTAAGCAAGGGGAAAGGAGAGGAAAGTTACTTCCTAATCTCCAAACGGGGCAATTGTCTCCTTCCTCATTCAGATAACGCCCTTGCTATTATATGATTTAAAATTAAATGAAATACTTTTCCATAATAATAATAATTTAAATATTAGTTCTATTAATTGTTCATCCATTTAAAATGTCGGACTTTGATTATAAAATAAACCATGGGTTGCGGAAATTAGTTCTTTTATGTATTTAGTAGGTAGGCTACTACCAACTGACTAAAGGATTTTTTGATTAATTGCTCTAGAGCTTCTCATGCTCCTTTGTTGGTACTTATTTTATAAAAATTTTATCCAACCTTCCCATTGGTTCTTCTTGATTAAAGAAAAATTAAAATTTTAAATTAAAAAAAAAATGATTTTTCTTAAAGTTCAATATTTAGAGTCTATTTATGTAAATAAATGAAACTTACAAATTTAATATTATGTTTATTATTATAAATATTTTAAATACAGAGCAGTTGAGAGCTTAGGGTTTGGATCTAATCATTCGACCTCACTATATTTGAGAAATTTGAAATCCCTTCACAATATATATATATATATGTTTTTGCTTGCTGAAAAGAAGGCAACCCAAATTACCAACTCACTAAAGTATTTTTTCTTAAATTTCTCTAGAAGTTGTTTAAAAAAATTTAACAAAACTTTAGTGAGAAATTTTTTTAAACGACCTTTAGAGAAATTTAAGAAAAAATACTTTAGTGAGTTGGTAATTTGGGTTGCCTTCTTTTCTGCAAGCAAAAACGAACGAATTTATGTAACCTATGGAACATTAAATAAAAGTCTATTGAAGGAGTTAGAGATAATAAATAAAGTAACTTATCGCGATGCCAAAAGAGCTACAGCGAGAGTTTTAAAACATTACACAAATTAATTCATAATATATACTTTTTATATCTTAATAAAAAGAATTTTAATTAATTATCTTTTAGTAATTAATTTAAATTTTTTTTTTTATATCTATTTCCAAATTTCATCTCCAAATATCATCAACATGATCTAAATATCAGAAGTTAACAAATTGAAACGAAAATCTTGTGAGAGATTGCTTGCCTTCAGACCACGAATTAGATATATAATATATACGTCGACCTTTTACGTTATTAATTAAACTTCATTCCAGATGTATATGAAAACTCACACATATATATTTGTTTAAACGGACAATTTATGCAACCTATGGAACATTAATAAGTCTATAGGAGTTAGAGATAATAAATAAATAGAAATATAATTAAAATTAGAAATTATTTTAAGAAGAGTCATTTCAATGAGCCATTGGAAGTGTAGATTTGGTGTTTAGCATATTTTAAGGAGTATAGACTTATATAAATTCTTGTTTTTATTAGAAGTGATAGAAAAATTATTTATTTATTTAATGTTTGAAGGATATTAATTAATTTTTTTTTTAGATGATGGCATATATAAAATTACTATTATATTCTGCAAATTAAAATTAAAATTAGAAATTATTTTAAGATTTTAAGAAAACTTAAAAAAAAATCGATGGTCCAATAAAATCTAAATAATTTAAAGAAAATTTTAACATGACGTTATATTTTAAAAAAAAGATTCCCCACATCTGAAATATACGATATAAAAATTTTCCATTCATAAATCAATAATGTATCCAGAAATTTTTAAATAATAAATACTCTTTTCAAATAAATGATGAAGTCAAAAATTTTATTATTTAAAAGTTTTTTTTTTTATATATAAGTTTGATCAATTCTTTAAGAAATTTAGTCATTTTACTCCCATAAAAGTAAAAAATTATTATGGATATATCAATAAATATAACCAAATAAAAATTTTTTTATAATAATAATGATTATTCAACTTAAATTTAAAAAATAAAATACAGTGGGTGAATTGTTAACGAAGATTTCAGGGAGGAGCACAATGTTATTGTTAATTGTTAAACTAAAAGGAATTTAACATGAATAGAATATGATGAATAAATGAAAATTAATTTAACTCATTGAATAATAATAAAATGGCTATTCTGAGGCGAAGTGGTCCCTCTTCCTAGTTACACGTGTTTATGAATGAATCGGTTATCATAATTTAAACCAGGCGTTGACTTTTTCAAACGCCTCAATAGCCTATATTAATTCCAAGGTATTTTTGTTTATCTTGTACGAAGGGAAAAATTCTTGAGAACCGGTTCAAAAAAAAAAAATTTTAATTTTTCATATTGTATTTATTTCCTACGTGTATTGAAATATAATTAAAAAAATATATATATATTAATAAACTTGGAGAAAATAATTAAATTTTAAAATGAAATTTTATCCGATTATAATTTTTAAAAAATTTCAAATTAATTAAACAAAAAAAAAAAAAAAAAAAAATTAAATAATTCGGAGTGAAGTTTACTTTCTGCTAACCTTCTCCCATCTCCAGCCCTCAATTAAGGGATTCGATATCTCGAAACGTGGCAATTTCCTAATTTCCTTTCAAAAAACGTTCATCAACACGTAATTATGGTTTTTATTTTAATTAAAAATTGTTATTTAAGCCCATTTAGCAATTTAAGAAGTAGCACTAAAAAAATTTTTTAATGACAAGATTTCTTTTAAGAAAATTTAAAAACGATATATTTTGAAATAAATACATTACAGTTGAAATTTTGCATAAGATTATAATTAAAAAAATTTAATAAATAATAATAAAAACTCACATTCACTATTTATCTAGATCTCATGATAGTCCAAAATGAAAAAGTGTTGAATAAAAGTTTTTCACTCATCAGCAGCTTTTTAAAACAGCAAGGGGACCGACAACTTAGCTGGCTCTAACCCTACTATAAGCAGCAGAACCCTTTCAAGGTTTAGGGAGGTTAAATAGTTTTCAAGACCTATTCATTGGAATATTAATATCTAATTCAATTAATAGAAAAATATTTTATTTTTTTATTTGAAAAAATAATTATATTCACTGTCAAATTTTATATATTTAAACTAATTTTATGACACTTTCTACCCCCTCTGTTTCCATATTTTATCTTAAAAAAATTCTTATAAGAAATTATATCCTCTCTCTAATTCTCTAATCCTCTCTGACTCTATAATTAATTTCCAGTTAAGAAAATCAAAGTATAATTTCAATATCGTAAAATATCCTAATAAATAAAATAAAAAGCCACGATATTATATATTTATAAAATAATTTTAAAAATCATGGTATCTCCTTTTCTTTTACTTTGGAGCCTGAAAGTTATACCTCCAATGCCTCTTATTTTAATAATTTAATATTGAGATGTAAACAAATAGGGTATCATTTGGAGAGAAGGACGTCTGCTCATGAATACTCATTAAGAAAAAGCATAGAAATGAGGTAAGAAGTAGCTGGGCTACTGCCGCAAGGCTTTTTTGTGAACACCTCTCTCGTGGGATTTTGAACATCCGTTTATAAGTGGAAATTCTTTATCTTCTTCACGTTCTCTTAAGTGAGATAATGATAATTTATAAATTGTTAAATTCAGTATTTATTAAACCAATTTTCAATTTGTATATATTTACTAATATTAGAGTTATTATCTAATTAATCTTTGGAATGTCGAGTCTATGAGGGAGGGGGAGTTTGTGTCTCTCTTGTTATGCTTTCACTATTCCTCTACCAAATGATGCCACAGACTTTGAAATATTATATATGACATTTTTCAGCATACCATTTCATCCCGATTTTAAGTCTGGTTGAATTTTCATAAAATAAAATGAGATATAAGAAGAAAGTACTGACCGGAGCAGGTCGGAGAGCTGGACGTGGTGGAGCTGGACGTGGGGCTTCGTAGTATTGTCCATCGTCTTGTTCTTCGTCGAAGATGGATTCGGGACGACCACCAGCTCTGCCCTTTTGCTTGGAGGTTTCGTCAACGAGTGTGGGTGGTGCTACAGTGATTCCTTCACCACTTGGCTGAAAGCCGAATTTGTTCGCACCGTATTCTACGACACGCACCTTTCCCAAATCGTCCACGTAGCCGTATTTGCCTACCACCTCGCCGGAATTCAGTTTTGTTTCGATTTTAAATGAGCCATCAGCACCTTCGTAACCGTAGGTGTACGAGCCGTCCTCGTTATGCCTTCAAATAACCAAGAAAAAATTAAATTAACAATCCGTCTGATTAGAAACTTAATCTAGTTAATAAATAGATTCTATTAATTATGTATCTTCTTTTAATTATTTAAAGGAAAACACTTTATGTTCAATCTGTTTATTTTTTTTTAATAATATATTCTTTATATTATTAAATAAGATACTTAAGACGAGATAAGTGGAGTCATATATATATTATATTTTAAAAGAAATATTAACAATTCTTGAACAAGAAGCGAGTACCTATAACGAGAACGAGAATCTGTTTTGAGTATCGAGAACGAGAACTATAGAATCTAGATTGAGAATCGAGAAACCAATAGGAAAAAGAGGAACTCGAACGAAAACTGGAATTCATCTCGTCATCGTGAATCATTTTAGATGACAAAATAAAAGAAAAATTAGTGAAAAAATTATTTCAAGAAATTTCATTGATTCTCGAAAGAAAAAAATCTTTACAAAACCACTGATTTATATTATATAAAAAAAAAAAATAGAGTGTTAAATAATTTATTTGATATTTTAGAAATTTTTAACAAAAATATTTGTGACAAAATATTTTTATGTTATTAGTCTTTCTTAATCTCTCTTATGCAATTAATTTCCTGATGAAAAGTGTGATAGAATCTCGAAACATGAACAGCTATTGTCATCTTAATGGATAAAGCATTCTCTGAATTTTTAATATTTGAAATTCACTTAAGTTGAATATATAAGTCACTAACGCATTGCTGCTTGGTATGGAAAGCATGGATCATAAATTTGAATATTTAAAATAAAAAATTATAGTAATTCAGGGTGCGCTAGAAACACGTGAATGTTTTTTAAATTTAATTATTAAGTAACACTTTTCTTGTTATATTAATAGTAATTTGACAATTTAAAAAAAAAGTATTTTTTGATTTTATTTCAAACACTTGTTGGAGGAGTGGGGCAAAGGAATTTCTCAGGTTGGAGTAAATTACACTCTAAACTCCTAAAGTAGATCCAAACTTATATTTTTTTTAATAATAAAGAATGCTCTTATAGCTTTGGTGGAAGTGAGACAATTTCCCTCCAAGACTTTCCTAATTTGTATGCATAAATAAAATTCCGTCATCTCGGACTTTTATCCTGAGATGTTTTGATTTCCAGCCATTATTCTCACAAATTAATGACCGATAAATGTCTAAGAATCATATGCTTTTATAGCCTCATAACATGATAATAAAATAAGATTAATTTTTTCTTTTTTACTACTCTAATAATATTGAAGGTTCCATGAACTCTGGCCACCCATATATTTATTTATTTATTTAATTATTTTAAATTAAAATTTGTTATTTGTTCTACTCCTGAAATTCTGAGAGCCGCAAGAGCTTTCCAAGAACACTTGATACCTTCCCGCTATCTATATTTGAATTTTTGAACTAATAATAAAAAGCGCGGGGTTTTAAAAAAATTTAACTTCTCTTTATTTTAAGAGCCGAGTAATACTTTTTCTCTCTATACCTGACTGACAGGATTTCTAACCTCACTTATTTATTTATATATTTATTTATTTATATATTTAAGAATGAAATAAATAAATATTTTAAATAATATATAAAACTTGACAATTTTTTTGGAAATTTGAAATGAGTTTGAATAAATGAAAATAAATAAAATGAATTAAGTATATATTTATATTAAAAGCGAGTAACATGTTAATTATTACTTTCATAACAGAAATCTCTCTTTTTCATTTAAAATCTCGAAATGACATACAGGGACAACAAAATAAGTTT
The DNA here is from genome assembly GCA_010014785.2 of Anisolabis maritima. Taxonomy (NCBI): domain Eukaryota; kingdom Metazoa; phylum Arthropoda; class Insecta; order Dermaptera; family Anisolabididae; genus Anisolabis; species Anisolabis maritima. Next base: position 8,041 of record JAAAKE020109763.1, read on the forward strand.
TTATTATAAAAAATTATTTTTTAAAATTCAAATGAAGATTTCAGAAGCAGTTTGTTTGATTCACCAAAGCTATTAAAAACGAAGGGACCCAAATGAAGGCAAAACTTTAATTAATTAATTAAAACAATGTCTCGGGACAGCCCGAGGTGAGAGCTCTGAAGTTTAATTGGCTTCATTTTAGATCCGCCCTTGTTTATTTAAATAAAAAATGGTTTATTGATTAATAATGTTTAACTATTAATATTATAAAAGTAAAAATACTTTTATTTTATATCAATTTACATTTGATTATATGCCCACGAACTTGTGAGACAATTAATTCTTCAAGACAATTCCTAGCATCAAATGATATCCAGAAAAATGATCCAAAAATTTTTTAAACACTGTTTTATCTAGAACAGTGGTTCTTAACCAGGGGTGCACGCAATTGTTTTGCAACTTCAAATTCAGAGCTTATCCGCTTAGCCACTCGCTTCAACAAAGGCATGTTTTAGTTTTCCATATGGTTTTAACTTGAGGAGGAGCTAAATTAGCTAAGCTAGGCTTTTAATCCTGAGTTGAAGGCAGAATCCACCCCAGTATTATTCCCAAGAAACTTACTCTTACAACATGTCAGTTCGTGACACAAATGGCTGAAGAGATGGTTTTAACTAAAACAAAATGTTACCTGTTATAATTCCCAAAAAGAAAACAAAAATCCTGCCTGCTTTAGTACTTTAGTAGTTTTAATTTTAAGAATTCCAAATTACCGACTGTAATATCTTTATTTATTTATACCTCTAAATAAATATATAGGTAGGTATAAGTGTGAATCAATCTAGTGAACTTCATCATATAAATATATATATATATATTTTAAGTACGAATTCTTAATTAATTGAAATACATATGTATTAATAATTAAAATTCATAAGAACTTTCTTTTCTCTTAGTAACAAATTGAATTAAAAAAATGCAAGCCGCTATTCAAGATCAGACGATAAAATAAAAGGTGACCTTTATAAGCGAGCGCTTTTCAATATGAAGTTGAATGCTGACGTATTTATAGCTCATTCGACCTTTGTAATTTTATATTTTTTTTTTTTTTTTTTGGTCATCACTATCGAATTTCCAGATTTTCGTTTCCTTTAAAAAAATCTAAATTTTTTTAATAGTTAAGAAATATTATCTTCTCTACCTAAGCTCATCCCATTTTAAAGTTGATTTACTAAAAATCAATATGGACATGTAGATATATTATATAGAAAAAAATGTCAATATGTTTTAATTCCTTTTTTATATTAAAAATTTAAAGGGAAATGAAATTAATTTTTTTGATCACCTAAAAAACATCCCATTTGTTAGTTTTTTTTTTTTTTTTTCAAATGAAATTTAATATATATATATATATATATATATAAATTAAGATAAAATTATTAATTTTTAAGTTTGACATATTTGTGAATTAATTGTTAATTTTAAGTTAATAATATACTATCCTCTACAAATATAATTGGACAACCTGTTTCTTCAGTTTCGCCTTCATGGATAATATATAGGAGAACTACATGAAATTCAAAATCATCAAATTTCATAATTTTTATATATTATTAAATTTATTATATTCGGATTCTCACCTAAATATCCATTAAGGCGAATGAAAGGTGCAGGTTACCAATTACCTTTGTATACCATAGTATATAATTATGAATCTTGAGCTCTTCCCCTTAAATTTGTAAATGATAAACATATGTACCATGGCGTGCATAAATTAGTTAATATTTGATTGTAAAAAAGTTATGCAACTAAAATGACCAACTCACTGATTTTTCGACTAATTACTCTAGATATTTTCGAGACCAGACCACATTTGCTAAATCTACCTAGTAATTAACAGATGGTCCGTTATAAATGAACTCGGAATCAATTAATTAAAATCTATTATTGAGTTGGTCTTTTGGGTTGCTAAGCTAAGAAATCAAACACTAAATTATGCAAGCCATGCAAATAGAAACAAATATAATAATGATTATATGTTTATATTCCTCTACTTGGTTTCCTCTACTTGGTTGCGTTGAGCAATCTAATTATAGTAAATTGTAAATTTTTCAAGGTTTTAATTTCTAATTGAACATGGAAGCTTTAATGTGACGAAAAATGAATGAAAAATTTATTTATTATCCCCTGTAGTTGGAAATGGTCTAAGGTTACTATGTCCTTGACTTTTGGTCTTTGATCTTTTAAGCACCTTAAATAGAATAAAATTTTTATTTTCTAATAAAAAAATTCGATTCATTTGACTTTTGTTGAAAGTTAAATAAAGGTTATAGAAAGAAAAAGCGATATATTTTTTTTAAGTCGCATATTTCAACCATTTAAGGGACAAGATTTCTTCTAAATGGCCTGGAGGATAATAAATATTCGAGAACAAAAGAAAAAAAAAATTTAGAGAAGACTCTAAAAAGGGATAATTTAGAAGTATTATAAAATTCCTTTAAAAAATTTCAAATTGTTTAAGATGAAAAATTTTTAATTAGTAAAAAAACAAATAGTAAATTTATAGAAGGAATTCAATATTAAAAATATTAATTATTAAGTAAAAGTTTATATTTTAATAAATATAAAATTTATGTAAATATTGAATTGCTCATTTTTAAACAATCGATTCGAGTCCCATGGAGATAATAATTTGTTTCGAGAGTAATTTGAAACACGCGCATGGGTAGAATCAATACTGCACTAAATCATTCAAAAACTTATCGTTTTAGAAAGTCTAGATGAAATAATCAAAAACTTTATTCTATATATAGAAGAAATGACGCAATCAAATATTCCCTTAAAATATTAAAAGGTGTGTTTAATTTTATTAGATGTAAATAGGCCTATAATAATAATAATAATAATATTTTCAAAAGGAAAGCTGAAGAAGTTTGATGGATGCGCCTGCAAAATGACAATCGGCAACCAAATACACATCTAAGTGTTGAGGGCGATTTCAAATATTTTCCATAGGCGAATTTATATATTTATATTACATGTCGGGTCCTGTAATTTTTTTTTTAAATGAAATATATACAATTTTTGCAATTAAATTAGAAGAGCAAGAGCAAAAAATTAATATTAATTATAATCAAAATAAAGAATGATAGAAATTTATTATTTTGGAGAAAAACAGCTCTTTATCCACTATCTTAATATTTATTTACAAATATTTAGGGCGGCTTAAAACGGCCTACCGTCAGTGTAGATAATAATATTGGTGGATAGGTATATTTCCATTCAGCATAAAATTAATATCACTAAATCTATTTGATGGATGCGCCTGCGAACTAACAATCGGTAACCGAATATACATCCAAATGTTGGGAGCAATTTCAAATACTTTCCAGAAGTGAATTTATATTAAAATATACATGTCGGATCACGTAATTAAAATATAAAATTTCAACTAATTCCATTAAGAGAAAAATAATGGATAAAGACTAAAAAATCAAACTCTAAACTTTTTATACAAATTAATACAATTATAAAAGTTGATGAAGGATTCAATTTTGTATATCGATTCAATTAAGAAAGTGAAGGGATGTATATGACGTCGGAATAAATAAATAAATTTGTAAATTTTGAAGATATATTGATTTCGTCATTATCATCAGGCCCTACGTTAGTGTGAAATATCCGAATATATATATTCTATTTAAACGTTACTAGTTTGTTCTTTCTTTAGTTATTATTAACATAACATTTCTCAAGAGAAACCAAATTTATACTCAGCCCTAATGTTGTTATATTAAATAATGAAATCAAGCGCTTGGAAATTTAAAATTTTTTTATTTAACTTGACGTCACATATATTCCTTCATTTTCACATTTTAATAAAATTTGAAATTTTTTACCAATAAATATATACTAATTATTAAAAATATCTTTTTTTGAACTTATAATGCTGAAATATTCTGTAAATAGAAAATTTAATATTTAAGAGAAAGTTAAATAAAAAAAAAAAACTAATTCATTTAAACGATAGACTAAAAAAAATTATTTGAAGACAATTTCTCTTCTTTTGGTTCTGTAAGATTACTAATAGTTACTATTTGCAAGGCATTTAGATGTTTTCAGGTTCTCTGTATTCAACAATAAAGGAAATTGGTATGTGGTTTAAAATAGATATAAGTTAAATTAAAACCCTCTATTTGAAAAATAAATAAATTATAAAAATCAAGGTATTCCATTTAATATTTAAATCAGTGCAAAAATTCTTTATAACTTCAAATCTGTTCTGATTAATAATAATATAAAACCGATTCAAAACCGGTAAAGCTGATCACAAGAAATGACCTTTCAGATCTGTTCATGAAAAGCTCAATCAAAATAAAATTAATGAGTTTTTTATGTAATTATGAATATAAATAAAAAAAATTTAATTAATAAAAAACAAATTTTATCAGACCTACCTGTTAATTTGTTTGAGAATAGGAACAGGAGTGACTCTTGAACTTGTCGCTTGTAACTGTTGAGTTCTTGGGGGGGAATAACTTCTAGGTGCAATATTCGACCTTGGGGGAGGAGCAGGAGCTGCACCGTAATCGCCGTAATCGGGTTCTACATCATTGTACTGTGCGTACGAACTTGTCAAGATGGCCATCGCCATCACCTGAAATCACATTCAGACAAAATATTCTTCAAAAATGATGCAAAATTAATTATTACAATCACACAACTTACTAAAGCTTCATTATGAAGAAATAGTATAAAAAATCATTAACAACCTTTAAAAAAATAAAATTCAATGATAAAATTAAATGATAAAATTAAATTAAATGATAAAATCAAATATACCGTTTATATAAGTAAAAATTTCTGATATAATTTGTGCATCCAACTCATTGTTTTCTGACAAATAAATTTTAATTTCATTATGTGTTAAGCAAAAATAGACATGTCAAATATACAAAACCCTTCACACAGCACACACATACAAATTTTATAGCTCTGTCATAAAACCTCAGCCAATATAAAGGGCTCTAGCCGCATTTCTCCTTCTAGACGCCTCACCATTTTCGTATCCTCTGTCACTTACTATTAAATATTTGTTATTACGTGTTTGTATTAACCCCACAGAGAAAAGTAAATATTTTTATTAGGGATGGACGAGGTTTAACATAAATATGGATATTTTAAAAATTTTAAATTACAGTAATTTTTCTTGTTCTTCCCCCTGGGCTAAGCAATACATCCAGGAGATAAGACCCTAGGAAAAACATAATTATTCTACATATAAATTTAGACTTATTTTAAAATTATATACTTTTATTTTTTCCCATTCCTCCCTGATCAAACACATTTTTCTTTTAAATATCATTTTTTTTAAATATTTACGAGGCTAAATTTTATTTTATATCAGATATATAATTATTTTAAATGTTGTGCAGAGAAAAATTTGGGTTCGATTTGAGAGAGGCAACCTGAGAAATTTGTAGTGATGTTCCAATATTTTTCTCATTAAGCTACCAATCCACTTCGCGGATGAATTCAATTAACGAATTATAAATTATATCAGAAATTTTTAAAATATTTTTTCTCCAGATATATAAATTTTATTATAAATGAATTTTAATTTTAAAATATTGAAGATAGTTTACTTGTTTGTTCTGTGAAAAAGTTTAAAATTTTTTTTTTTTTTTAGATATATTTTATTATAATAATAGAATTTGTTGTCCGATTGGTTGAGCTCAAAATTCGGATTCGCCTAAAATCGATTTTTTAGGATTAAGACCCTGAAGATGGTTGAAATTTTTTAAATAAACTTTAAGTTCAACCAGTCGGACAACAAATTCTATTATCATAATAAAAAATAAAAGAAAATTTTCTTAATATTTTTTAAACAAATTGTTCTAAATTCTACATAGAACAGACACGTAAAACACTTTCAAACATAGTCTTATATAAATTTTTTAAAGTGTTAAACAGTGGCGAAGGGAGAAGTTCGTCCAAAAGAGAAGTTAGAGGCTTTTCCTAAAAGAAATTTACAAAATGAAAAAAAAAAAAAAACATTTTAGAACCAGTATTATATTATGTATTTTAGATATGCTACTCCTGTTAAGATATTCTTTTTTTTTTCTTCTAAACTAATTTTGCAAACTCTAAAATCTTTTTTAGTTTTTTCAATTTTTTTTTAAAAATTAAGTAAATTATTAAAAAGTTTCTCCAAAAATATTAATCGATGTAACTTTTATTTGAAACATCTCTTTGCTAAACTTAATAATTAATCAAATCGGGAAAAAGTAAAAAACACAATCAATAAAGTTGTACTTCTGATTTAATGGTAAAGATCAATAGTTGATAAAAATTAATAACTCTTATATCTATATTTTCAAGTTAATTGGTCAAATGGAATTATGAGAATATAGACAAAAACGAATATTATCAAATTATATTGTACGAGACGAAAATTCGTGCTAATCCGTTCAAATCTCGTAATGACAAATTTGAAAAAATTAAAATCGATTATTATTAATTATTTATCCGTGAAATTTGATATATTTTTATTTTTTTTCTTAATAAAAAATTTTATTTTTTTTTTTTCTTAATGAAAAATAAATAAAACAAAATAAATAATTAGTATTAATCGATTTGAATTTTTTCAAAATGATGAAATCATAATTATTTTTTCGCAAATAGATTAAAAATAGACCAAAGTTTTCGGGTTCTCATTAAACTGAGTGCGTAAAAGAACTGCTATAAATTTCACAAAGAAAAGCAACTAAGGAAAAGCCTGTTTTCATTGACATTGATAAGTATATAAAACCCGTTAGCAGAGAGTGAATTCTCTATCGAAGAGAATTTTTTTGTGATTCTTTACGAGACTAGAAAGAATGAAATCAATTGAAAAAATGACATTGATCCAATATGCGTTTTAAATACATTAGGAAATGGATATTTTTATTTAATTTACATGAATTTATGGCACATTCATCTAATAAGGAAGAAGAAAGAATAAGATTTAAAGTTAATTTGTGGAGGTGAGGAGAAAATTGAAATTTTTATTCATAATAGTAAATCATTTTTTTCCTTGAAAAATTTTATAAACAAAAAAAATGCGTAGAATTTCTAATTTAACATCTCAAAAAAATTGTATGTCACTGATTGGTAATCTTGGGCAGGTGGTGCGGACAAAGAGTTCTTTAAGGACACTTCTTCCTCCTGAATTTTATCACAAATTTATATTTCCCGGCCAAGCTCTAATTTATTTTTATTATTTGGCTAAAATGCAAATGATACATAGACAGGAATGTTACCTATAAAAATTTATTTAAAAATTTTCCAGCCAAAATTATATTTAAATTTTATATTTTGTAGCTTTTAAAAGAAAAATATTCCTTCTATACCTTTGTTGTTTTTTATTTTGTTTTTAATAAAAGGTTAACAATTTGACCCGATTGGCATTGACTCAGACAACTCTCCCTCCTTCTTTATCAAAAGAAAAAATAAAGTGCGAAATATCCTTGGAGTCCTGCCCAGAATTCAATAAATTTTTAGGGTAGATACCACAATAATGCAAAACGTTAAATGAGCTAATATTGTTGTCTTAAAAAACGAATTGTGAGTAGAATTGGCAAATATCCATTTTCTTATATTTGACAACGTTGTTTTACTTTTTAAAAATACTTTATGTTAATCATTTCATTAAAAATTGAATTCAATAATATTTTTTTTTTAAATTAAGATGTCTAAATTATTTAAATGATATTAAAAGACTTTCTAATAAAAACTTAACTAGGTATTTTTCCAATTGTTGTTCGCACCGAACCACATTCCCCTGCTGCACACTTCGACGAGCCCTGAGTTTAAATACTTTATGTTAGTAATTTAATTTAAAAATATTAAATGTTATTTATAAGAAAATTTTATTTGACGGTACATTTTTTAGGGTCAGCCTTGGGCAAAACGTACATAACAAAATATAAATTTAATTATATATATAGATAAAATGTTTAAAAATTAAAAATTGATTTAAGCGGCATATTCAGGAGGAGGTCAGAGGGGGCTTAAGTCGAAATAGGCTAAACCAAATTTATAACAAGAAATAGAGATTAAGTCAAACAAAATCTCAATTATAAATAGAAACATTGCATATCCTCCCCCCCAAACTAAACTGCAAATTTCATAGACAGGTCCTTCCCCCATCCCCCCAGAATTTACATATTTAAAGACTAATTGAAACCAGAATTACATATATACAACCCTTTTAAAGACTATAAATCTTCAATATGTATTTTTTATGTAAAGAGTGTAATTAATTTTTATTTAGTATAAAATTAAATCTAAAGACCTAAACCACTGTTTTCATCCGCAACCTTCATTTTGCCTTTTATCTCTCTCTCTCTCTCTCTCTCTCTCTCTATGCTTAAATTCAAACCTTATTATTATTCAAAAATTACAAAATTTCCATTTACAAAAAATATTTTAAAAAATCAGGAGTGTATGTTTGTTGATGTGCTTAAGTGCACGAGGGCAGTGGTTGCAGTGGTGCTGGTCGCAACCAGCGTTGAGATTTTTTTGTAAATTTTCGTACTTAGAAGAAAAAAATTTTAATTCACGGGAGTCCGGTCGGGGATGGTCATAAGACGGACGCTACGGTACTATATATTAAAATTTAAGAAAAAAAATATAACTATAATGAAATTTTGAATACAAGTCTGAATTATAATTATAATAAATAAACAAGAACATTTTATATAATCTCTCCAATATTATAATCGGAAAATATTTGCCATGACAGGCTGCTGATTGCCTATTGAGTGTCATGATAATCATGGACTCCTAACCGAATTTGAAATTTATTTCTAAAAGTGAGGTTAGGTTAACTAAAAAAAAAAAAAAAAGATAAAAAAAAATATATCGGG
>JAAAKE020109774.1:0-16923 GCA_010014785.2 Anisolabis maritima
GTTCAGATAAAATAATGTAAAGATAGTATTTAATCAGTAATTATTTAAAAAATTATTTATTTCATTTTCATTTATCATTTAAAATAATATTTTAGTATTAAATAAATGTTTTTAATGTATAGTTTTTCTGACCATAGATTTTGAATTGAGCCGAGGAGAAATATTAATAAAAATTAAGATTTTTTTTTTTAGATAGCAACATAAAAATTTTTATTTATTACTCTAGTCATTCAATTAATCGATGTGCAATCAATAAAAAAATATATAAGTGAGCATTATTATTTTACTCAAAATATGAAATAAATTTTAAAAATTGAAAAAGTATATAAATTAGACTAACCAAAAATGGTTATGTATAAATAGGTCCTTGACCTATATTTATTTATAAATATTTTCCACTTTTTTATAGTTTGAATTCTTTTTTTGAATATTCTAGTTTTCGGGACAAAGAACAAAATTCTAATTTGTAAGATATCTATTTTCAAAGAAGGACAAATGGCCACACTATTATATTTTAGGGAAAGACAAAATTTTTAAAACATCGATATTGACATCGAACGATACCTGGACAACATCGAATGGCAATAAATAAATATTTATGTATACAAAATATAGTTAAATAGTTAAAAATCAAATCTTCACGATGAGATGAGTGGCTGTACACAGATCAGAGATATGTGAAGGGAGGAAGTCAGCCAGTAGGGTAGCTTCTATCGAAATAAAACTCCCAAAATATGAGACGTTTCGCTTTTAATTAGAAAATGTCATCATCAGTTACGAAAGAATATATGCAGATTCACTGCCTTATACATTGAATCTGCAATCTGAGACGTTTCGGTCTTAATTAGATAATGCCAGAAGTCACTAGAGAGTATATGCAGATTCATTGTCTTATACATTGATATAGTTCATATTTCTAGTGAATGATGATGGCATTATCTAATTAAAGCCGAAACGTCTCATATTTTGGGAGTTTTATTTCAATAGAGGGTACACTACTGGCTGACATCTTCTCTTTTCACATATCTCTCATTAAAAAACAAATATCTGCAAAATACATATTTAAAAAATAAAATACAATAAGCAATAAGAAAAAATTTCAATTTTATATCCTTTATTTTTTGTATTTAATAAAAATTGTTAAATAAATTAAATTATACAATATAAAAATTAAAATATAGATATAACAAAAGTTTAAAGAAAAACAAAAAGTAAGAAAAAAGAAAAATTAACCAGAGATGTGCCTCTATTGGAATGAAACTAAACTTCATATTTAGGAATGACGATATATCGATGTTTGGTTTACGATATTTATGTTTCACCTTATGAATGTAATTGTCAACGCGATTGCGGAATTCGTGAAATAATCATTATTATGCCTAGAAGGGAAAGGTGGAGCAATTTAGAGGCGGGGTACGATAGGACATTAGGATTTTTAGTGGAATTTAGAGATTTGTTAGTCAATTTGTCATAGGCACTTTCTTTTACATATAAAAAGTTTAACTACCTTGAGTATTCCCTCTTCATTACGGTATTAAAATTCCAAATAGAAAATGTTTTGTAACAATTAAATGAATTCTTGAATCTCAAGAAAGATTCAATTAACTTATTAATCAACAAATTAGTATTAATATCAATTATATTTTTAATTGAGTTTTGAAAAAACAAAGGCTACAGCGCTTTTTTCCAAAACCCAATTAAAACTAAATTTTTCGCCTTTTTCATTTTAATCTCCAATAAATTATTTTATATCCTTTTTATTTCTAATTATATTGAATTTTTTTAGAAAATGTTTAATTAAATCAGGGCATTTATATTATCTTAAAAAATGCTAGAAAGGCTTTTTAAGACACTAATTATTATTATACTAATTATGACTTAATTTATGAAAAAAGACATGGACATAGATATATTGAATGGAAAGAAAATGCTCAGAATCTGATGTTATATTCATGTTAATTTCACTATCAACCCGGATATATACAATTATTTTGGAAAAACAAGAAAAAATTGATGACGTCTTCTTAAGTTTGTCTTTTGTGTTAAAGAGATCCCAAACACAAACTATGTTTATCTATGGGTGATATTTCTAGTATCCGGTTGTAGAATATTGTAATTTTAGTTAATTATACAATAATTAAAGTTAAACCTCAAGAACAAGGCTAAACTCAAATGTCAAATGTCAGTAATTTTTTTTGAAGAATTAACAAGAGTTGAAAAATTGTTCAGGAAGTTTCTAAATAATGCATTAAAATGTTTTTACTTCCTCTTACCTCTTTATGAAATAAAGAGAAAGTATTGTGATCGTAAAAAAAATCGATGTCGAGATTTTAACAGAAATACACGTTTTAAAGACTCATAAGTCTAAAAAATACTGGCTTCGCAAAATGGTCTGACTGTGTGTGAACAAGATATCTATCTCAAAAACGAAAAAACAAACAAGGCTGAAATTTTATATTTAAGCTAGGTAGCCTCCTGGCTTGCACACCAAGTCTTTTGAATGAAATCGGCCAGAGTACTAGTACTTTACTGATGTACTTTTTTAGTTTTTTTCGATTTTCTCTTAAATTACTTAATAAATATTGATTAAATAAATAAATAGAATCTTTATCTTTAAGATATATTAATAATTTTCCACCTCAAAATAGGGTGGGGCCCTTAATTTTTGATTTTATGTATCCCATAGAAAAGATAGGAAGGCCCGTGCCATGGTAATAAAATATAAATATTTTTCATTCCTATAATATTTTACTTCTTTTTCAAGGTTATATATAATAGAATATTGATTTCTAACTAAAACCAAGATATTTAATTTTATTCCGATATTTAATTGCCAATTTCCTAAATACTTGAAATATAATTAAAAACTAAATAATTAGTCTCTCGTACAGTTTCTCATCTTTTCCCATTAGTGGGCATTTTGAGACATTTTCAAAATTTATTTTTTAATCAATATTTTAAAAATGTCCAAATTTGCAATTAATTTGATACGAATTTTAAAATTATTTATAACTTTAAATTATGGGCCTAATAGGAAATCTTAAGGATTATTAATGCTTTTACATTTTTGAGTCTCAAAGGGCCGCACTTTTCCTTACGTGAAATCACTACTTCACTGATACGCGAAATAAGCAAGGTTCAAGTTATGATATTTAGAATTAATGTCACTCCTGACGGTTACTGGTCAGTCCGCTTATTAATTAAATATATTTTATTATTTTTTATTAAAAGAGATGGAACCTCAGAATTTTCCAGAGAGGGGAGAAGGCTTTTCAGCTAGGCAAAATTAGGTTCTCTTTAAATTACAAAAAAAAAAAAAAAAAAATTCAAAGAATTAATTAGTTAAAACGACCTGCAGGCCTGAATGAAAATTCTTGGAAAGTGCGACAAAAAATGTTTGACTAATATGCAATATTAGTCTTCTTTCAAATTTGCAATTAAAAAATATATACAAGATTTTTTGAAGGTACCTACCCCGGACAATATCGCCTGCATTTATATCTGTGTCCCTGACCAATTATAAACTTAATACTGGAGGAGGGAAAAAAAAATCTCGACCTCGATTTTTTTGCAATCGCAATACTTTCCTACTATATATTACATATAGGTAAGAGAAAGTAAAAAAGGGAGTTTTCAGGCCAAACTCATTTATTCAAACAGGAAGGAAGTTTATAAACTTATTAGTTAGCGCCATGGATGCACCCCTTAAGTGCACTATCTCGCTATCGGGAAATATACTAGAGTTTGAAAATCTTCGGATTTTGGGAGGGAGCTCATTACAAATCCTGCTACTAGTAACTGCAAAAGAGTGTGCCATTTGGTCTGATGTGTACGTATCGAATTTGCCTTTAAAAATAAATATCTACTAAAAAAAAGCATATAATAATTATTTCACCCGATAGACTAAATATAGAATACAAATAAGCAATGAAGTTGCAACACTTTCCCGCCCTTTAGACATCTTTTCTATAGGAATATAAGATGATCACTCTACAACCCACTTGAGTATGCAAATCATATCATGTTAATTTTTATTGTTATTATTTTAGGTTAAGTTGTTTGTATAAATAAATATATTTTCATTAAAAGAACTTAAAATATTATATTGGCTACCAATTAAATAAATAAATAAAGACCTAGTCTAAATGGGCTCAGATGCTGAAAAAGACATAAAAAAATGTTTATTATTTTATACCCAATTTTTTTCTTTTTATCGAATAAATCCTTTCCCACTCAACGGATTGTTATGAAAATTGGTCCAGTGCTGAAGACAAACGTCTTAATTATTATCACTGCATTTCAAAAGATTTATCTGAGCAGATGCTGAGAAAATCGTGGTGCGCGATAAATTTTGGGTGGCCTTTTTTACCGCCTCAGATGATCGATTCGCTTGAAATTTTAATACCTTCTTAACCACTCCTAGGGTTAAATTTGTTAAGTTTCATCCTTTTCCGATTAGTGATTCCAGAGATAGAAAAAATAAAAGCTACACACACACACACACACACATTCATATAGAAATATACAAATACACACATTAAGATTTTTTTGCATTTTTGAGGTCCTTTGGACTTGAATCGTAGGGATATTTTTAAAAATCTGGGGGTCAAAATTTTTATGTTCATAATACTTTCCCCTTACTATTATATATAATAGTAGGGAAAGTAAAATGCAATAAAAATTGAGAAAATAAAAGATTAAATTTTTTTTAAGTTCATTATGATAGAGCATTAAAAAAGAAAATGTTTATTAAAATTACCCACGATCTCTAACAAATTATCAAAATCCATTACCAATCGAATGATTAAAGAATAAAGAGAGTACGTACAAAATTTTCCCTCCCACAGCAATAAAAAATTAATTTGAGATTGGGAGTTAATTTCATAAGTACAATACACTAATTAATTATAAGGGTAAGTAAGCTGTTTTTACTCACCATTTATTGTTTACTTTTTGTCACCACTAGTGTTGGTAAATCTTCATATTAGATATCAGGTCTAAATATCTTCTTCGAAAACTATTGCATTTAGTAAACAAATATTTATTTTTGCCACTGGATCATTTGACTTTTCTCTAAAAAAAAATATTATAAATCTCTATTAATATTTTAATTACATAATATTCTCTAATTAAAATAGAGTAATATACAAAAAAAAAAACAAAATCTTGTATTGAAAATCTCTAAAATGAATATAAAAAAAAAAAATAGTACTGTGAGAAGAATGGCTGGATAGGACACCACCAAACTTCTGAAAAGTTCAAGCCGATTTCCAATAGATGGCATTGGTTCATGTCTGGTACTGTCAAAATTATTGAAAACATTATTTTGGTTAATAGCCTTAAAAGTGACTTTCAATGCATCTTTAGAAACAAAGTATTAATAATTTGTGTTAGTTTCATGCCCTCTTGAAGATGGAAGAAAATAAAGTTCATTTTAGACACTTAATGCTTTTCTATTACTGTAAAGACAAAAACGTCACTCAATTAACAAATAAGATATGCTGTTTACAAAGAAAATGCTTTAGCTGAATGAATTGTCCGCAAGTGGTTCGCTAAATTTAGAGAAGGTGATTTCGATCCTGAAAACCAAAAACGTTCAGGTAGACACTCCACCACTATTGATGACCAAATTAAGATACTAATCGCGATTAACGCATAATTTAGCAGAGATACTAAAAATGTCGGAAACCACTGTCCACGAGAATTTAGTGCGATATATAAAAATTTTTCCTTTGAATTTTACTTAAAAATCGGCACAAACTTTTCGGACTATCCAATATTTCAAAGAAGTAGCAAAACACAGAGAAGCCCAGAAAAGAGAACACAAAATATGAAATCTAGTTTCTAAAGATGTAGAGAAAAATAATGAGAGAATAATCAAGGTTTATGTTTGCATTCATTCTGAAAAAATTGGAAGATATAAGGTAGAATTAATGACAGAAATTAAAAAGATCAAATTATAAAAGTTCGCGGAGCACTTCGACGATGAACCGGTGAAACATCTGCGCTGCCATCCCCAATCCATACGACATGAACGGGAACCCGAATAGACCGAAGCGCGGTTTTTGGAACATCTTTGGGGTTAACGGATATCTGATGACAAGTCTCGCATGAGGTCGAAGGTGGAGAAGACCGTACATCCCGAAAGGAATTGGGCGTAGTCAATATGTGACGGACCGGTTATCAGTCAGGTATCGTCCTGGCATTAATCCCCATACGGCCTCCAGCTGTTCTTTTTGGCGACGAGGTGAAGGGCCGACGACCAGGAACTCGTCGAAAGCTTGACGGTTCCTTCGCGAACCATGGTAAATTCGGCTCTGGCGATCTTCTCGCGATCAGTAAAGCAGAACGGAAAAGTGAGAGACGAGAGATAAAGGAAATGAGAGACCAAAATAAAAAATTAAGATTTAATTTAACGTGGAGAAATTAGAAAAAAAGAGAAAGAAGCAAAAATTTTATTACTAACGGATTGTAAGAAAATGATATTAAATAGGTTAAAAATAGTAAATATAATGTTTATAGTCACTCTCCAAAGAGAAATAACAAAATAAGATCATTGTTAGGGAATTGCGAGGAAGACTAAGTGAAGTGGACTTATATTAATATGAGTGGAAGAGGAGCAGCATATACATATTTTCAATAATGGAAAATATGAAAATCGATAACAGAATGGATTCACCACATATGATGATCAAATTAGGGGTGGGAATACAACCTGAAAACCTCCAAGAAGTAGGACGAGAATAAATTTAATCAAAAAATATATATTGCGAAAGGAAACATCATTTTCTAAGATGTGGTTCCCCATAATAGTGGCACGTTTTATCCTTTTATATAGATGCTAAGTAGCGTTTATCGGTTTCAGACCCGCTCTTAGTATTTTTAGCACCCTTATACAATTTTATATATGTCATCTCCAATTTTTATAACCATATATTAATAAATGGGATGCGACTTAAAGCACGTCGCTAAACTTTCCCTCAATTTTTATTTAAAATAATAATTACGCAAGAAGCTCTGTGAAAAAAGATTTGAAAACTTTTGAATATTTTCAAATATGAAAAGCGGTTTTTTTTTTTTTTTTTTTTAGTTAAAAATGGAGGAAATGAAGCATTTTGCTTCCATTACATTAACTGTTTGTTTTTGTTTGTGCTATGCTATACTCCTGTTTCGTTTGTATTTGTCCTGTGTTATTTGTGTTTTTTCTGTGGCCAGAGAGGAATATATTAAACAGACAATCATCTATGGATGAGCGAACATATTATAAATGAAAGGCATTTTTTAACACTAGCGTGATTTATTTTATTAATTAACCCTTGGCACTCCTTTGTCGCCATTAGGGTGACATTCAAGAACTATATATATTTATACATTTAAATTTAATGTTCAATTCTTCATATACTTTTCTATTATTACTTGGAATGAATAATTCTGGGTTAAAATTATTATTATTATTTACATTAATCGCTAAAACAATGGAAGAAAAATAAAGCTATGAATCAAAATGAATTTTCGAAAAGTAAGAATGAATTCGAATTCGCATACAAGAGACAATTTTACTGTAATTAATTTAAATGAAAATGGATATAATGATATAATGATAGTGATATAATAGTTTATTGAAGTTGAAAAGCTCGATCTATTGAATTAGATGAAATAAATGAATATTGCGAAACTACATGTATTGATAAGCCAAGAATGCACCTTAGAAATTTTTTTTTTTTCTTTCAAGACGTCATAAAATGAAGAAATTCGAAAAGTAATTTATTTAATTTTTTTGTATTCTTATATTTATTATATTATATAACATAAACCTAATTTTAAACATGTACACATGTTTTTTTTTATAACAAACAACATAGAGACAGGCTTAGTGCATGCTAGTCTTTTTTAAATATAATATCAGAGTAGCTAATAGCCCAGAGTAAAAATTTTTCTACAAATATACCGGCTGGATAAAAAATTGAGGAAAGCGAGACAGGCTGCGTCCCAAGTCCAGTGTGTGGTGGATTATATTAAAACGGGAACACCTTTTACGTCCAAAGTTCGCCGGCATGCTCGCGAGCTAAGGGCACGCTACCACACCCTCAACATGCTTAAGCTGCCTCAGGCTTGCTGTCTGAGAGGTATAGACCTTGACAACAGCTAAGAAAAAGATGCTGAGGCGGGAAAGGTAAATCAGGGAAAACAAAATTTTCTCCTTCGACTCGGAGAGCAAAGGCCCGTTGTTACGCATCCACAGGTCGAGTCCTTCTGGAGGTCGAGTCCTTCTGGAAGAAGAAGGTAAGGCCGTTTACCAGGACTTTCCTGCCATTGCACAATTCGCAACCTGGGCTCCGCGAGTCCAGATACCATGCGAATGCCCCCCGATCAACCCGGAAGAGAAAGAAGTTAAGGTATCTTTATGGGTACAAAGAACTTTGCTGCTCCAGAACCAGATAAAATTAACAACAACAATTCCGGAGTGGTTGGTGGGAGGCCGCACTGTGCTAATCCTCAAAAAGGGGAACTTGTCCAAATCAGAGAATTACAGGCCGGTCACTTGTCTGAATACTATTTATAAGGAGTTCACGAAGATCCTGAATGACAGAATATTTCGGACAGTGGTCCGGAACCGATCTGGCATCATATATACGAATCTCGTGGGGCAAAACGCGGTAGTGAAGGGTGCCGCGAAAACTTGCTCATCGACATATGCATCTGACAAAACGCTATCCAACGCAAGAGAAATCTGTCGATGGCATGGATCGATTACCGAAAGGCTTTTGATACAACACCTCATAAGCTCATTATCAGCTTGTTGGAAAGGCTCTCGATACATCAAAATATAGTGGGAAGTATTAAGGAAATAATATCACTCTGGAAAATCAAATTCTCCATAAGAACGGGAGACCTAATCTGCACAAATTGGGTAAATTTCAGGAGAAGAGTCTTCCAGGGAGAGCAAAGCAGGCCGCAGAGTCTCTAGGGTTGGGACTGGATCTGACTGGAGGGAGGAAACTCCAGGGTAACCTCGCAGACCTCCGACCATCTGACGTTAGACGTCGCGTCAGGGATGCGGAACATAAGACCTTACTAAGGCAACATGTCGACAGGCCATTACATTGAAATTTCTTCCAGGGGATTAAAGCCTGTGGTCTGTCGGCACCGCGCACTTTTAGCTTCCTGATGTCGGCTGGTCTTAGGTCCAAGACTGAGTGATTTATCCTTGCCTGCCACCCTCTGTTACCCTATTTAAAGGCAAATAACAAAAATCTGCTATGACTAAATGCACATCACATACCCTTCTCTTATCTAATGTAAGGAAAGCTGAGTGATGTGCTCTTACACCAGATTTTTTGCGTCGAGCCCTCTAGGTAACCATTTAATTCCAATTTAATCGATTTCGTTAGAGTAGTTTAAGAAATAAGCGGTTACTCCCGCCGTTTGCTCGAACAAGGGTAAAAAAGTAAACATACATCAGTAAAGTACTAGTACTTTTTGGCCGATTTTATTGAAAAGCTTCGAGGTGCATTCGACGAAGGTACCTAACCTAAATGTAAAATTTCAGCCTCGTACGTCTTTTCGTTTTTGGGATATCTTCTTCACAAACACACAGCCAGACAGACCATTTTGCAAAATCCATTTTTTTAGACTCAGGCGACCTCAAAACGTGTATATACGATGAAATCTTGACATTGATTTTTTTGCGCTCACAATACTTAATCACTATATATTTCATATATAGTTAAGAGAAAGTATTCAGTGATTGCAACGCCCCTTGTAGCTTACTCGAGAAGCTCTGATAAATTTTATTTTAAATTATATACGATTTAAACAAATAAATTAATAAAATAAAAATAATAGAAAAAAAAGACGTTTTTATTTAAATTTTACTAAAAGAGGAAAATAATTTTTTGCATAAAATTTCGGAATATTTATGACAAAATATAAAAGTGTGGGTATTCAGTGAATATTTCATTTAATATCCCATTAATAATATTTAAAGTTCCGTGGAGGATAAATATTCAACAATTTTATGCAAAATGTTATATTCCTCTGTTTAGTGCATTTTAAACAAGTGTTTAAAATTTTTTATTTTTTACCTGGGTGTACCTGCGAATCCCGTTCCTAACTCAAACGACTATAGCCAAATCAAAAAATAACAACCTAATTTATAATTAACTAAAGTATTTTTACTTTCCCTTACCTTGATATATGAAATATATAGTGAGAAAGTATTGCGATCGCAAAAAAATCGATGTCGAGATTTCAACCGAAATACACGTTTTATTATTAAAGTAATTTATTTATAATATGTAATTATAAACAATTTAGAATAAAGTGGCTCCCCCTCGACTTTCTCATAACATATAGGTGAGTTACCATGATTTTTAGATTTCAGATAAAACATCATTTCCGGTTGACGGAACAAATTTTAACCGGCCTCACAGACATAATTCGAAAAATTATTTTCGAACTCATGGAGGCCCAAAAAGTCAAAAACAATACAAAAAAGTAAAAAAAAAAACGTAAAATTACTTCAATTAAACGTAACTATTGTTATTAATTGTGATATATCAAACGTATGAGAAGTACTTTCATAATAATAAAATACCCCCAAACTTGTTTGTTTGTTTTTTTTAACAAACAAAAATAAGGATTAAATTCTTACATATTAAAATAAGTGAATTACTATACTACTACTATTTTTATAAAATATATAAATTACCAATTAATAAATTAAGCAACAGAAGCATAAAATAATTTATTCTATCTTTTATGAAATCTATAATATTACATTTATTATATAACTTTATATAGATATTTATTACACTAAATTTTATAAAGGTATATTTATGGTATTCTGATTTTATAAATTTTGGTACATTTCATTTTTGTAGAAATGCATCCCTGATTACGTACACTTCTTCGAAATTTCTCTAATACACGAACCGTGCTATAAAAGTATCTATATTTTAGAATCACCAGGGCCATGCCTGATATGTATGTGCAAGGCAAACATCGCAGACAGGCGGTTAAAGTGACTTGCGAGGAATATAAAATTCAATTAAAAACTAAATACTTTTCCAAATTAAAGAAAATCAATAACTATTTAAGGTCTAGAATGCAATAAGAACGCATACTACTTTTATCAATTATAGCAATAGAACATAAATTATTACACGAAATTGATTAACAAGATATTAAATCAGGATTTGCTCTCACTAAAGCATGCCAAACTTATTTTAATGTTTTTTTTTTTTTTTTTTTTTTATTAATATTAATATATAATTTTTTTAAATATTAAATTATTAATTAGATATTTAATTTTCGTGGTAATGAAGTATATTTAAAATTATGTAATCCATTACAATTTCCTAAATGTTTTTCACTTGTGTTATGACTGTTATATATTATTAGTGATAAAATAATAAATGAAATTATTAAAAGTTATACAATTATGAATATTAATTTTCTAATGTTTGTCTTATTGATTGAATAGAGGCGGCCAACCAATACTAATATTTCGGGATTGCGCTAAACTAGTGCTGTTGACGCTTCTATCGTAAAGTTTGACATTTTTGATGGTATATGTACTCAGAACGTATTGACATATGAGCGCTATTTGTGTAGTTTACAATAACTTGAAATCGGCTAAAAATTGAATTAAATCGTGAACATTTTCGAGCAATTATTTTTTACAACTTTAGACGTGGATTAACCCAACAACAGAGGATCGATGAACTTAATTCGACTTTTGGCGATGAAGCACCACATGGACTACTGTTTATCGATGGTTTACCGACTTGAGCCGGTGAGTGATTTTTTTTTCTAAAAGGAGGCGGTAGGTGAAAAAATTTGAGGAAACTATTAAGGGAGGAAAAGTGTTTCAGCAAAGTTTTAGTGAGTTTCTTTGATTGAAAGCGTTATTTACTTGCTAAATACTCTAAACTAAGTAAGTTAAAGTGGTTCTAGAGATAAATACTTTTGAAAGAATTCAGAATTATCTAAAAAAAATTAATTTCAAATGATTTCAAGAATTTAAAATAATATATTTAGAATTGTTATTAATTTTTATATTATTTTAAAAATATATAGTCTAAGAGTGGCGATTCGATTTTTTTCAGCAACCCCAAACATCATATCTAATGAAATTCCATCCGTACTCCTTTTATACAAAAAATAGTTCACATTACTATAGGAAAAGCTACTTTTAGTGTGACGGCGCAAGTGTGTACTGAAAGAGCAACGCATATTTTCTAACAAAATTATATTTTCTATATGACCTAAAAGTTAAATAGGAATTTGTAACAAGACATCTTACCCCTTCTGAAAAATCGTTTTTTTAATAAGTGATTGAATATATCTCCAAGTTTCTTCAAATTCACCCATGGGTTTAGGCTGTTCGATGATGTCATTCATTCAAGGGCTATGTTAATTTATACTTATATATAGAGATTTTATATATATATATATATATTCAACCAACCAATTTCATAATCATAATAAATAGTTTCTTCGTTCACTTAAAAATGTTTTTCTTGTTTAAGCTAGGAGAAATATTTTATTAATATTGTATTTTTTATTCAAGACTCAATTACAAAGTAGAAGGAATAGGCGTGCTTTTGGCCATTAAAGGAATGACGTGTGTGAATGAGTCAGCAAAACTTAGTTTTTTTTTTTAAGAGAAAAAAAATTAATATGCTCACATGAATTCTTGACTTTGGATAAAAATCTCAATAACAAATTAGACTTTTCCAATTAATCATAAACCTCTTTTTTTCTAAATCCAAATCTTAAAAGTAATCTTTTCAAATTTTTTTCTAATATAAATTAATACTACATAAATTAACCTTGGTTATATCTTTGTAATTAATTATAAATCCATTGTAAAATTTACATATTTTAATTTTAAATTCGTCAATTAATTCGAACGTATCAATCATCTAAAATGTTCATTTTATTATTATTATTATTATTATTCGTGTTTTGTTGTGGTTTTTCCAAACAAGACAACAGTTTAAAAAATTCCTGCAACTTTTTTAAAACGAAATAATTGATCGTAATTATCATAACAACAATTTTTTGTCATTCTTTCGAAGCCAATTAAATCAGTCTGCAAGTAAAAAAAAATCGGGAGGGGCCTCCCTTCGACTTTCTTGTATATATATATATACATAGGGAAAGTAGTTGACTAAATATATTAGTATCTAAATTATATATAAAAATATTTTGTGAGTATGTTTTTGCTGGTGGCAAGTGACCAATCCCCAGGAGTCGAACCCAGGACCTCCAGCCTGTCCGGGGCATCGGTGTGCTTCCTTTGCACCAGACCACCGGACTGGTGTGGTCGAATGTCTGGTGGTAATCCGTAATCCGCAGCTTATCTGTTAACACCGATGTTCTTCCTTTGCACCAGACCACCGGACTGGTGTGGTCGAATGTCTGGTGGTCTGGTGCAAAGGAAGAACACCGGTGTTAACAGATAAGCTGCGGATTACGGATCTAGAGTTGCAAAAACAACTCGAGTTCGAATCCAGGGCTTGCTGCAAAAAATTATTTCTAACATTACCAGAAGTCTCTGGGGTTCCTCATAGGGTAGGAAAGTGAGAGATAATCTCACCCTCAGTAATAGGCTAATGGCACAAAGAGCCCATTCGAATGGCCCAAGTGCCTCGATCTCCCAAATCTAAGTGGGACCTATATCCATCCATCCATCCATGGTGTTATCGAACAGACCCACAGGCACAATTCTAAAAATGGTATTTTCAACGAGGTCCAAAAATATTTTATTTTATCTTTCGAGTTTCTCCAACTTTGCTCAATTCAACTCCTATAAGTTACCTGTGAGGGTTGAAAGACTTCCCTCCTCCTTTATATGTCAAAAGAAAAAAAATTGGGAGAGGGATGAGCATTAAGAAAATATAAGATTTTTTATCAGTTTTTATTATAATAAAATGATTTTTATTTCAACCTTAATGGTACAACAATTCAGCACCTAATTCTGCCTTTTTCAGTTTTCTCAGACGTTAGGAATAATTTACCCTCTAAGTCATAAAAATAGCATACATTCCAAGCTTAGAAAATATATTGACTTTGCATGTTCTTCACTCTTTACATACTCATATTATAAAATTCCAGCCTTCAGTAATCATTATTTAAATAACTAATCCTACTTCCCTCACAACCGAGGAGGCAAAATTTAAAAGCATCGCCCAGTCATATGGAGAAAATACCTACATAAAAAATTTATATTTTATTTTTTATTATTATTTAACTCATATTTTGAGTTGCATTGTTTTTCAAATATAAAAGTATGACTATTTAAGATAATTCTAGCTTTAAAAACCAACAAATTCACCAGTTTTTCTTAATTTGGGTGTCTCGAGAGAGAGAGAAAGAGAGCCAAATTTGCAACTCTGAATATAAATGCAAAACAAAAAACATTCAGTTACCTCAGAATTAATCGTTGCCCTAAAAACTTATAAATAATTATATTAAAAATATATATAAATTATTGAAAATGATGAGAATTTTCAAGAAAATAACTTATTATAAATATGGAAATGTGATAAACTTCTACTTCCAGAGGACCAATTAGTTTCATAAGTGGATAAAATTGAAACTCAAATTTGATATGATTACAATACCTTCCTTTCTATCAAGCCCTTATCTATAAAAGCTTTTCGACGACGGGAGGAGTGGGAGAACCCAATCTAAAATTTGGTCATTTTTTTGGGTGGAGGAGCGAGTTCTGGGACTTTTCACTACATGTTATATTTGAGATATTAAGTGTATTATTTACACTATTTTTAAGAAAAAGAAGTTACTTATTCTAATAAAATAATAATAATAAATATTATTTTTTATTTTTTTTAAATAAATATAAAAAAACAAAAACAAATATAAACTATCTTTTCACGATTCTTATGTATTATTCCTTTTCGATTTAATCGATTTCCTTTGAAAGTGCATTTATAATTTTTTCATTATTGACATTGATTTCTTTATGTATATACATCAATGCTAGGACTCTAAGATAATATTTGTTAGAAATTCTAATTTCTGTTTAAAATACAATTACCTGAGAGACGCTCCTGGATCAGTGTGCTTCACTAGTACGCCTTTTTAGTGTTGAAAAACTTTGAACTTGTCCAGTAGTAATAGACAATGTCGCAAAAATTAGTATTATTTTTATATTTGTAAAAGTTTGCCACAATAGGTAATTGCTTTGATTTCTTCAGAAGGAGGATGTTCAATTTCCTTCCATTTATTATTCCACAAAATTATTTCTGAACGGATTTTAATATTTTAAAATATTGCCTCTAAGTCTTCTTCATATATTTTCATAGCTTTCATTATAATAGTGATATTGTAATTTATCACTTTAATAGGAATTAACCATTTGAGAGCATAAATTTCTTTGAAATGGAACCTGTTTTTTAATTCAGAAATAAAGTAATCCAAAATGGAATATAAATAGATAATTTAAAATATAATTCATGATCACTAGTGGAAAAATTTGACCTATTTGTTTGTTTTTTACATGTTCTAGAAATTTTAATATTCTCATTATTTAGATTAATAGATGAAGCATTAACTTTTTATATATTATTCATCTATATTTTTCCCTTAATTCTTCAAAAAAGGATAATTCTTATAATATGAGAATATCCTCTGGATAAATCTAAATTTGCGCTTTGCGCATTTCTTTGCGTTTCTACTAACTTCAAGAGTAAATGAGAAAAGAATTCCAATGAAATTAAAAAGTCACTTCTTTTTATAATATATATAGAACTAAAAAATGTAGCTTTGTGTGTCAAAAATTCCTTAAATGAAATCAATACTTCATGTTGTTCAACCGAGCGTGTTTAGCAAAATACTTTTAATTTAGTTTTTTTTATTTGTGTATTTTCATCGGAGATAATAAACAATATTTTAATAAAGCTACACGTTTAGGGTAACCAGTTAAATAAGAAGTAATAGTCCTAACATATTTCTAATAAAATAATTTGACATGATTTCGATATTAAGAGATTTAAACAATGATTATAACAGAGGGTGTAAAACGCTAATAGCTGTTCTGCTAAAAAAATTGCCTGACCACTTTGGAATTTTCCAGCCATATTTGACCTTCCATCATAACCTTGGTCTCGAATCTTTTTTAAATCAAGTCCTAGACCATAAAGCTCTTCTATAATTTTGTTTCTTATAGCTTCACTTGTATTTTCATTTTCAAAAAAACTTATGAATTGTTCTTTTATAATAAATTTATCGCTCGACATATCGGATACACAAACTTATTTGTTCTTGAAAGCTGACATCGGTCGTATCATCACATAAAATTGAAAAGCATTTAGTGAGCATTCTTTATTTCCTCTGAAATTATTGCTTTTATTTCATTGGCTATACATTTAATAATATCATTTTCTATTTTGCCACTTACCATTAAGCGTTTGGAACTTGTTTCTAAATGTTTTTCCAAAATTTCAACTCCTGAATCTATTCCAAGTGCTAGAAGGCTTCTTAATTTAGATTTTCTGTATTTATTAAATTAATGATGGTCACGAAGAGGTAAAATTTCACCATAAAATTTAAGAGTTTTAATTAAAAGTAAAAAAAAAAAAAAAAAAAAAAAAAATTAACAGTAATTCTGTTTCGGTTTAATTGGACAATATTATTCAAAAATGTAATAGCTTTTTCCATGGAAAATCTATCATAGATGATGACTAATCAGAACTTGTGTTGCGTTTTTAAATTTTCTTAAGAAAGGTTCCGTAACTAAAACTTTTAATTCCTAAAAATAAAAAAAATACATTATATTTATCTATAAATTTATTTTTATTTAATATCAAATATTATAATAACCGTCGTTAATTTAAAATAATTTTTCCCGGGGCAGGCATCCAAATCATATATTTATATCACGTGGCTTTAAGT
>JAAAKE020109785.1:0-16923 GCA_010014785.2 Anisolabis maritima
GTCCATTTTCGAATTGCCCCCCTTAACAATCAAATTGCCCCCCTGTGGGGCGTGGGCCCCACGTTGGGAAACACCGGCCTATATATAGAAAATTCATCAAGCTTTGGGATGGGCCGGTTTACTCATCTCCTTAATTTCCTTCTTATTTATTGAATAAGAGACCGATATCATATTAGCCTTTAAAAAATTAAATAAAATAATATTGAGTATCACATAAAAAAAGAAATTATTCGTAAAATTAGGATCAAAGTTAATTAACCATTTGTAATATATTTTATTTATCTTTTTTCGAGTATTTTATTCATTGAAAATTAGAAAAATAAAAGTGTTATGTTTCTAAAATTCTAATTCCCTAAGGTCTTCTTGTCTCTCTGACACCCTCAATTGATTGACGCTATTTGAATACCTGTTAATTCCACGGATACATGGAGAAGTGACCTAAATTTCCACCGGCTCTTTATCTTTTGACCTTTGACCAAACAACCAACCAACCAACCCCCATTGGACATACCCTATGCATCTGTGCCTGCATTACGACATGTGTGGGTGTGTAAATAACTACCCTCGAGTGTGTATGTGTGTGCAGGCTAATCAGCCCTGTGCTTGTCAGAGGCCATATTGGTTGCTGTCAGCTGATGTATATGTGTGGGGGTGGAATCAGCTCTGCAGTGGACATTCCACCCCATTTGTAACATCTCCCCCCCCCCCCACAGATTCAGGAATATAACATCCAAAGCGACCCTTTTGTTTTAAGAAATGTACACATAATTCTATTTCATTTATATATTAATGGATTAAGCTTTTATAGGATTTTGAGACAAAGCTTTAGAGTAACATATATTCAATTTGGTATAAAGCCCTTTCATCCAATTGCACAATGCATTTTAATTGGATAAGATACTATTACAATACCCTTTAATTGGAAGCAAAAAATTGTTTGTTATAATCTTCAAATTTAAATTTTTTAATTTTAATTCTGACCTCTTAACTTTTTTTTTGGATATGAATATCTTTGTATTCATCATTCTTGTCACATAAGAGTAGCCGGATCTAGGAATCTTGGCGGAGAAGAAGGTTGGGAAATTTTGGTAATTAACTTGACTCTCTTATTGCTTTTTAATATTTTTATTTTTTATTTTTCATCACGATTTTTTTCTTTAAATTTTTTATGCGAAAGAAAGGGTCTTACTCCCACTTCCCGCCATTTATTTTCTTAACAATATCTTTAAAATAATATATATATATAAGTAATCAATAAAATTATATTATCTCCATTAACTAATTTATTTTTTAAATGGTTTAGCTGGCTAGTCGAATCTCTTGTATTTTTTTAAGCGCTTTTATTTAACTTGCTTTGTCTGTCTGTCTATCTATACAAAATCTTGCTAGTAATTTTTAAAACACTTTGCGATGAGTTAGAAATCTGATTTGATCCAAATTCTGATGACAATATACTATACAGTAGTATAATATACATTTTAATAAGAGGTGCTTAATTTATAAAACACCCGCGGGCATAAACCTCGAGAGAACGTGGATTCGACTCTCTCGAGTGCCTCATTTTTTCAATTTATGGTAAAAAAATTAATATTTTCTAAATTTTAGTAAGAATTGTTGTCATTCCATTAAAAAACTTATAAAAGAAAAGTCATTTACCCCTATCGATTGCAGCGCCTCTAATGCCCAGCGCGAGAAACTCTGTCAATTAGCTTGGTAACACGCAATAAAAAAAACGCTTTTATTTCAAAATTAATTAAATAAAGGAAAATAATTTTTCATAAAATTATTGAATATAATTGACTAGTTAAAATAAAACCGAGGGGCACTTACTGAGGCTTAAAAATATAATTGATCGGAAATAAAATTTTCATTGAGCGTTCCACGCTTTTATTCTAATTTGCCAAATATATTCAAAAAGTTGATAATTTTTTAAATAAAAGTTTTTTAAAGTTTTTTTTTAATACAATTTTTACATCAATGTGACAGTCGACTGGTTTCAAAGGATGTCAGTTGGCTCTTTATAGATCATTTTTCAATACCTTACCTTCCATATCCCTTTATTTATTTAATTAAAGAGAATTTCTTTGAGATAGAATAATACTATTATTGCAATTTTTTTCTAGAAGTTGATAATGCTTGATATCTATAGGATACGATTTTAATCTAGTCCATATATCAAATTTAATGAAAATGCATTTTGCAAGGATTATTATTTCATGTTTTATTGCAAAAAGCTAAAATTTTTATTTATGGGTAAAAAATATTTTTTCGATTAGTAACACAAGCTCTTTTTATGTTACAATCATATCTGTAATGAAACTTAGATGAATTATTTGACACTATTTATAAAACCCAATTAAGGTGTTAATATTCATATACTGAGTATTATTTCATGGAGTGCATTAATTTGTTTGTTTTTGCTCGCTAGAAATTCTCAAATGATCAACTCTATAATGAAATTTTTTACTTTTTTTACCTATTTGTCTAATATATAGTGAGAAAGTATTACGATTGCAAAAATAATCGGTATTGAGAAGTTTCAAATATGTAGAAATACCGATTATTTTTGTTGTGTGATATGCGTTTGTCACTCCAAATTTTTCTATTACTTGATATATCAAGTTCTATAGAGCTCCTCTGGCACGGAACACGCATGCTCAGATGTTAAATTCTAGAGAGGTTTAACAAATGTGCATGGTTCGCTTTCGAATAATAAATGAAAAATCAATTAGTGATTTTGTCATTTGCTTTGCCTAACTTCCAACCAAGCGCGAATAAATTTACGCCTACCATAGCATATCTTGGATAAAAAAATTTAATATAAAAATAAGATTCTCTCATTTTAGTTTTTCAGCTTGTTATTGTTTGATGCATGATAGGGCAGCGTTTCTCAACCTGTGGAAAATTTCCAAGAAATAGAAAAAAATAAAGGATCAAAGAACACAAATTGTATCCAATTCATGGAAAAATCTTTGAAAAGAATTAAAGAACAAAAAAAAAGATCAAAAGAAAGTTCAAAAACCCCTCTTCACTTCACAGTGGGACATCGCAAATATAATATTATCAGGGAGGAGGAAACAAACACTGTATTTCGGAAAATGTTAGGCATTACTATCATGATAAATTTTGCATTTCCTGGTGTGCTGTGGTATATGGCATCTCTGAGCACTAATTTTGAGAAAATAAAATCTCCATTCGATTCGTGGATTATTTACCTTATTGTCTTGTCTAAACTTAGTGATCCAAAATTCTTGGAATTGAGAATTCCACAAATGGGTGATTTAAATTTAATTGCGTTCCCATATTTTTTCTAATTATTTCAGAATTTTATTCGAAAACTTTTTCATCCTTATAGCTGGTAAAGTAAAGCAATCTTGCTGTCAATTTTTTTAAAACTTATCTTAAAACAAAATCAAGCAAGATTACGTAATTGAATAAATTTTATATCAAATCAACCCCAAGAAAATACATGTACAATACAAGTAAAATATATATAAAGTTAAAATGATATTTCCCAAATTAGTTTTTATTAATTATGAATGATACTTTTGACGTAAATTCCTTTACGAATTTCGCATGCCATTTTAATGCTGACATTGCAATCTAATTGAGTATATATCTCTGTTTCTTGTCTTTATAACATCGTAGATAATAGAATTGAAGAAGGAAATTATGTTATTTGTCAAAGTTTATAATAAATCCATTTAGAGAAATGTCAGGTTCAAACGTCTTATTAATATTCATTTCAAATAAAGTTTTGATAATTACGTGATATTATAGATATTAGTTTAGAAAATTTCTTTCTTTCGAGAAAAAAAAAATGGATAAAAAAGAGAATGAAGAGAGGAGAGAAATATATTGATAATAAAAGAAATATTAAAGATAAAGTGGTGCCTTGGTGCGATTTCCCGACACGAAACAGAAACACACTAACAAAATTAAACACATAATAAAGCGTCATTAATTAAAGCCTGCGTTGTTATCCAAGACATTTTTTTCCTACAGTCACTCATCTTTAACGTTGTTATCTAAGGCCCTCGTGATCCACAGTATTTTTTTAAATTCCAAATTTAAAGCTAATGAACAAGTAAAAAATAGAGCCCTGACCCTTGGTGTAGAGAGAGCTAGAGGTCTGGCTTCACGTACCAAAGGTCAGTGGTTCGCTTCCCGTCCTGAGCGACAAATATTTATTTAAATTATATTGGCTACCAATTAATTTAAATAAATAAGGACGGACTCTAAATGGCCTCAGATGCCGAAAAAGACTTAAAAAAAAATAAAAAAAATAGAATAGGAAAATTTTATATCAACAAAGAAATATTTTTTTTTATTAACTATTCTTGATTTTTTTTTGTAGGTTCATAATCCTCATTTTATATTCCCTCGTTTCTATTAGAAATTTTTTTGGGCCTTTTTTTTTATAATCGTATTATACTTTATAAATTTTATATGATAAAAAAATCTTCATTAGGGTCTGGAAGTTTTTTCAACCCCTACATGGATCTAGAAATCAGCAACTCAAACTTAACCAATTTCAGCTTTATTATCCTCTCAAAAGTAATTGGACAACCTGTACCTTCGTCTTAATGAATAATTAGAAGACCTACAGGGAATCTGAAAATAATAAATATAATGATAGATAAAATATTATGAAATTTGATGATTTTGAATATAATCTAACTCCCCTTATTACTCATTAAGTTAAAACAAAAGATACAGATTGTCCAATTACCTTTGAGGGGAATAGTATATTCTTCATGAATTTTCTTTGTAGAATCATTAAATAAAATCTTAAAAATATTTTGAAAAATTGCCTCCAAGAAGAACCATTAATTATGTATGATAGAACATACTGTCATTTAAACGTTTTACATGTTCTAAATTTTAATCATAATATTACAAGTTGATTAATTTTAATTGAAATTCTGGTCTAATTTATTTGATTCCAACCTCCTTTCTCTTCCCTTACCTTTAAATAGGAAATTTCCCAAGAGAAATAACGCGTTTACAAATTTAAACTCATCTTTTGATTTATAGACGATATTTATTAAAAATACAGAATTCAAAAACCAATGAACATTTTAATCATATAAAAAATTTATTGTTATTAACTTAATTATATGAAAGTGAAACGTCTCATAATTATGTGTGATGTTAAAATATATCATTCTAGTTACATAATTATGACTCTACTCTATCTAAAGAAATTTAAAATAATGAAATTTTTTAATACTTTCCTTAAATATTTTTCTCCAGTATAATCTTAATTTAAATAGGTAGTTAAAAGGTAAAGCTAAAGTCTTTTTTTAAAGGGGACTACAAAAATGGCAAAATTAAAAAAAACTAACTCTAATTTTGGCAATTTAGCTAAATCGGAACCTCCCTTAGCTCCACTCTTATTAATAGATAAATGCTTTATTTTATTTAATAAAATAAAAATATTGTGGATTTTAAACTAAAAAAATTTGCTCAATTTAAACTAATCTCTTCAGGTATACAGTAAAATTCTTTTCGCCATTTCTTCACTCAATAAATCTCATTTCAATTTAGAAGTTATAAATTCCATATTTCCATTCGTATATTTTTATTTTTCCTTGCTTTTTTTTCCCAGGCCATTCAAATCTACTTAAATTAAATGTTAAACTTTTGTCTACTCTGTTCTATTCACTGTTCAAATAATTCAAAATGAATCCAGAATATAAGAAAAAAAATACGAACGGTAATAAAAATCTTTATGACTTTCTTTCTTAAATTGTTTCTTATTATGTAAACAAAAAACAGAAAAATGTCTGTCAACCACGTTTTATTTTGATTGTAAGTCTAACGGGAAAGACCCTGTGGCGAAACTCAAGAAATATTGTATTAAATATTTACAGTATATTATTTTCTTAGATCATGAAATAAACAAAATAATAAAGTTAAATTTTATATATAATAATGATATAAAAATATTTTTACTTGCTCTTACTCATATGTGAAATATAGTGAGAAGGCAATGGCAAAAAAATGATGTCGATATTTCAACGGAAATACACGTTTTATCTGAGTCTAAAAAAATATTTCTCGCAAAATTGTCTATCTGTCAGTCTGTGTATAAACAAAATATCTCATATTTGAAAAACCTTCGAGGCTCAAATTTTATATTTAAGCTAGGGATTCCCAGCATAAAACCGGTTACTAATTCTTTAGTGATGTACTTTATTAGTTTTTTCGATTTTCTCAAAATTCACTCTAACGATTTTTATTAAAATTCATATATCAATTATTATTTAATTTTTAAAAAATTCATTTCGTCAGAAGTTTTTTTCACTTTTAAATATACATATATTTAAAGGGAAAAACGTTTATCGATGGTTTTTAACACTTGTTTCTCATAGATCCGAGGTTCAGCAGTGCATGGTCTTGCTTAGTGACAATGATCTAAGTGGCTGATGTTCTTCTTTCGGGCAGGGCCGCCGGCAAATCATTTATTTGTTAGATGAAAAGATGGGACAACTCGTTACAATGGTAACAAAATATAAATCTTTTTAATTCCTATAAACGAAATTTAATTAATTTAATTTAAACTTTTTTACAATATTGATAAATTGATAAATAATTATTAATACACACAAATGAATATAAAATTGCGAACCGATTACCTAAGGCACCCGATGCAAACAATTTTCTGTGAGATCCATCACACAATTTTCCTTATCTTAAGTAAAAGAGAGTTGTGTAATGTGCGGCCGTTACACCTCCTTTTAATAAGGCAAGCACATGTTAGAATATTAATATCTCTATTTTGATTACATGGCCTATCAAATTAAAATAGTACTCTAATATCTTTTGTTCTTGAATATATTTATTAATATCAAACCTTACAATAAAATTAAAAAATTTTCAAAAAAAAAAATAAAAACAGATATTCCAATATTTTATATAACAAAATGCGAATTCAATCATCAGAATCCTCTTCTCTGAAAATATCAGAATGTCAAGTGGAACTCTTGACAAAGTTTTGCATATATATATAAATTAAGATTATTATTAAAATAGAAATCTTGAGTGTATTCCTCTTAACCTTCCAATGTTAAAATGAAAGAAACATTAGGTATCGTTATTTTTTTAAAGTCAAATAAATAATAAATAAATAAAATTGTCCCATCTTCTGGTCACTGGTTTAGAGCTGTCAACATTGTCAAAATTTTCGACTATCATACATGGATTCATTTCCTATTCAAACAACCTATTAAACACAACAACCATTTCTAATTCTAATGAATTTTGTTTGAATCTTTAAACTGCTATTTGAGATTAATAAATATGACTGGATAACTGTTAAAAAAAACTGGAGTGACAGCAGCACATCACACAACCTCCTTATTCAAGGTAAAGAAAATTATGTGGTATGAGATGAGGTCACACCAGATTTTTTGTGTTGGGTCCCCTAGTAAGCCTGTTTACAATTTTTTATTAGCTATTATTTTTAGAGATTGGTTTGTATTTATTAATCAATTATCACATTATAAAAAATTAAATTAATTAAATTTCGTTTATTATCTAACATAAGAATTAAAAAGCCTTGTCCTGGGGCAGAAGCCTCGCCTTACGTACAAAAGGTCGCTTCCCGACAAAAATTTATTTAAATTATATTGGATGCCAAATAATTTAAATAAATATGAACGGAGTCTTAATAGCCTCAGATGCCGAAAAAAAGAATTAAAAATATTTATTTATATTTTATTACCATGTCAACGAGTTGTCCTATCCTTTTTAGGGCATTCTTAAAATTCTTCTTTTCTAGGTGATTCTTAAAATTCTAAATAGACGACTCCCCCTCCCCCCATACTATATTGTGAGGTGAAAAATTAATACATCTTAAAGATTTAAACTATGTACAACCAAATTAATTAAAATCATTAGAATAGTTTAAGAGAAAATTACAAAAATCTTAAAAAGATACAAGAGTAAAGTAGACCCCAAACTATTTTGAGGGGGGGATAAGGGTTTATATATTAAAAAAATAATTGTTTTATGAATTTTAATTAGAATTAGAGCGAATTTTGAAAAAAAATCAGTAAAATACTAGTACCCGTTGGCCGATATTATTCAAAAGCTTCGAGGTGCAAACAATGACGATACCTAGCTTAAATATTTCAGCCTCGAACTTTTTTTCGTTTTTGAGGAATCTTGTTCACACAGTCTTTGACATGTGGCCATATTGACTTTTAAACAATAAAAATTAAATTATTTACAATACTTGTTATCCAGGCATATTTATTTATTAATTAGTATTCAAATGATATAAATAATTTCATCAAACTCCCTGGGATTCGAACCCACACCCCTTGACTTTTAAGGTTATCAATACTGATAATTGTCAATACCATTAACATCTTAGCCACAAGGGGGAGGGTGGTTTAATTAATTAATTCAGCTCCCTATATTTTTAGTGTTTTTGTAATTCAAGCAAATTATTTTCAAATATATTACCAACTCATTTCTTCTCCAATGGTGCAGAACAAACATGTTTGTCTGTCTTTGTTGCTGGTTTTATTCACTTCCGATTTGTTGCATCCTGTAGTGTGACACTTCACTAACTGAATCTCCAACAAGCTCTTGCCATGCTAGACTTTGTCCAGGATTAATTTTCCAATTGCGCTTTACAGTCCAAATTAATTAAATTTATAGTTGCACTTGTAAGATTAAATTTATTAAATCATTTCATAGAGGGTTTATATTCTCTGGGAATCTATCCGCATATAACTTTCAAAAAAGAAAAAAAATGTCATTTAAATAAAAGAAGAATTGTCCCAAAACAGTATGTTTCAGTATCATTTAGATAATATTTTTATATAGAGAGAAAGTGAATAAAATTTTGCAAAATATGTTTGGTAATATCCAATTTGTTCGAAAGAAACTGTGACAGATGTCATTACTTTTAAAAGAAAATAAGTAAAAGTCACACTTTGTTCAAGGATAATTTTTAAACCGCGCTTTACAGAGTTCTGAATGATTATTCTCGATTAAAAAAGTCTAATCAAAAATTTCACACTTCAACGAAAAAGCAAAAAAAACAAAAAACAAAAAAAAAATTAACTCCCGAAAAAATTTGTCTCAAATCACTCTTCTTTCTTAAATTCTTCTCAATTTATTTATTTCAAAAACATTACAATTAAACTATACCTAGATGGTAGAATTTAGTTCGTGTTTGATTACTGGATGGGTGGGTAACCAAAAAATGGCCAACCACTAATGGATTTTTCGATTTCGATTCATTGCTCCAGCAAGCCCAGTTGTTTTTTTCTAACAACTGCGCATGCGTGGTCCACTCTGGACCAGTCTTCAACTTTTTTCGTTCGCGCACCACCAAAGTCCTTTTGGTTACTTACCTTCGAGCAACCAACACGAATGGTACCACCCCATGCCAATATATATTTATATATCAATAATTAAAATCTTTCTATTTGAATTTTATGATATTACAAAAGCATATTATTGCATGATGATATGAATGAGGTTAATATGAACTAAACCCTTTAAGCAAATAGCTTTATTCAGGAGAAAGAAGAGATTCGCTTGCAAACAAAATAAAGATTAAAATTAATTTCTTTGTTGAAATCACATTTTACTAATTGTATATTACTAATTAGCAACTAAGATATATATATCCAGGTGTTTAAAAAAAATTAAAGTGGATTTTTTTGTTAAGAAAAAGTTGTTAGCTAGAAAGGGAGAATTTTTTTTATCTAACGAAAAAGAATTAACAACAAGAAAATTCCATTTTCAATTTGTTTAGACATTAAGGCGGTGGCTATTAACACTAGGATAATAGACTAAACATTAAGATTAAACTGCATAAAAATAAGAAAGTCATATCATTTAACTTAATAAAATTTCTAGTTATTCACGCGAGCAAAAAGGGCTTATGGGATGTGCTCTATTTCAAGCCTCAAGAGAGAGAGAGAGAGAGAGAGAGAGAGTAGAAAACACAAAAGTCAAAATACCAAAAGGGCAAAACCATTGAGACAATTTCGAAATCATTTAACTGAATTTGTTTTCCTAAATATAAATATTTAGTTGTTAAATTCAGAGAAAATCTGAGGTATTACAACTTATGAGTTTTTATATTAATATTAATATATGCAAATGCTTTTGTCCATTGGGACTTTTGTTCCAGGGATTCGTTCACTTCTAGTCTCTAGTCCTGAGTGTTAAAATAAATTGTTTAGGAACAGCATATAAAATACCAACACTTTGATCAACCAAACTTTATTTTGGCTAATAAAACAATTAAATGAACCCTTAACCCTGTCCCTTGGTGCAGAGGTAGAAGTTTCGCCTCACGTACCAAAGGTCAGTGGTTCGCTTCCCGTCCTGAGCGACAAAAATTTATTTCTATTATATTGGGTACCAATTAATAGAAATAAATAAGGACGGAGTCTAAATGGCCTCAGATGCCGAAAAAGACTTAAAAAAAAAAGAACCCTGAAGTTAGAAGGATTATCAATTAATTTAAATAAATATGGACAGATAACAGTATCTTAATTAATTAATAATGAAATTGAATAGGTGATTGTTGAAAGGAACTGAATACATATTTTTGAACTAATTCTAACAATTATCTATTCATTTTTTGATGGTTGAGGGGAACTTAGATTTGATTCCCTAATTGTTTTATGAGCCATTTATTTTGAAAGTGGGCTCATATCTCTTGGAACAGAAGTCTCGCTTCATGTTCCAAAGGAAAATGGTTTGTTTCCAGTAAAAAGCGATAACATTTATTTATTATAAAAGAGCAGGAGATAAGATAACCAGCCTTTTTTTGTTCAACGAATAAGAAACTTTATTAACATATATTTCGACCATCATCAATGTTACAAGTTTCAAAGGTTGAACTTGTCATTGTTGTAAAATCTGCACAAGAGAAGCCAACTTGCTCCGATAAGAGAGGTGGATTTGTAATCTTTACATGGCGCATGCCATATGAACCAAAATATATTATATGTTAATAAAGTTTATAATTTGTTGAACAAAAAAGGCTGATTATCTTTATCTCCTTTTCGCCAAAATCAAAACATCCAGCAAAATCACTTTCTAACTTATTTATTATATTGACTAATAATTTAAATAAATATGGGCGGGGTCTAAATATCCTCAGATGTCGAAATAGACTTAAAAAAGTATATACTTTTTATAAATAAACTAGGTCAAAAGAATTCAAAATACTACAATTTTCTCTGGCAGGGGTATCTGAGTCCTTTATCTATAATTATATACCATTGGGTTTTTAAATTAGTTTGTGTTTGGTGCTGGAAAGTAGGCAACTCAAATGATCAACTCATTAATGGTTTTTCCATTAAGTGCTCCAGATCTGCTCAGGAGCAATTAATCTAAAAATCATTAGTGAGTTGATGATTTGGGATGCCTCTCTTCCAAATAAAGATAAAGTAATTTCTGTATGATAGTTCCAGATCTCTTGGGTAAACATTACATGTGTTTCCAATTCATAAATTATATGGGCGCAAAGAAAAAAAATTACTGCATTTTATATTTATTTCTATTTTTGATTAGTCGTATATATAATTCAAAGTCAATAAAATGTTTACATTTTTTCATGAATTTAATTTAATTATTAAAATATTGAATACACTTTGATGTTTGGCATACATGTTTTTTATTATTTAAATTAATTAACGAAATTGCAAATAGGGCAGTCTCATATAAATGATAATAGAAAACATTTATTTTTGAAATTACTCAAATGAATGAACAAAAACTAGTGATTTGATTCAATCAAGAACGCCTATCTTTTTTTAAATGTTTAACTAAATTTTTCAAACAATTAAAAATATGCTAAAATATTTTTTGGAGAATGAAAAATATAGGGTACTTTGAAGAGGATATATAAATAAATAAATTTAAAAAGCACACACCTATTTCTATTCTTTGAATTTATTTTTTCTTCAATTTTTAAATGAAAATTTTCTTACTTAAAAATAATATTAACTAATTTAAATTTACAATAATCACAATAATTCTTTGCTACTTCGGAGGAAAAATTTATTCTTTATTTAGAAAAAATAGTAATCCGCCATCCCTGATCCTAATTCGCTAATTATGAATAAGGAAAAAAATATGAGGGTTTTTATTGAAAGCTTTAAAAATAATTATTTTAGAGACAGCAGACATGAAGAGAAAATTTTACTAACGGAACTTTCTTTTCTATTATTATACTTCCTCTTTGCTAAACAAATCTTATAGAGAGAGAATAATACATATTTTATAATAAGATGCTTTTTATATATTTTTTTATTTTTTATTTTAATGGCTGACCATAAATTTAAAAAGCACGTCTAGTCACCCACACAGCCTCATATATACACACACCACACACCCAGGAAACGGATCTAAGTGGATGTCTTCAGTTGACGGATGAAACCTTCCGTTCTTGATCCATAAAAAGACCACCACCCCTCGCCAAAAGAAGAAAAAAAATGTTGCTATCTCTGCACCACAACTCTATGATCCGAGGAGCGTGTGGGAACCCAAACAGCTGCCAGTCAGCCAATTCTTTATTATATAGTTTATCGCACCCCCACCAGTCGTTGGTGTTGCTATTGCTCCTGCCCTTCAGGCGTGTTTATGGGCTGCAAATCATCCCATCCCAAGTTCACCAACATGGTTGTCATAATAGGGCCAAATGGCCACCGAGAACAATTTGCCGACATTCCACGAAATGGACCACCCTCTCTCGAATCGCCCCTGGAAATAAGATACAAGACTGGAATCGAAAGATCCTCATTATTAAAATCTTAAAAAGGAAGAGAGAAAAAAAAAGAAAAGAACAAGGAGGGGAATAAGAATAAAACTTTATTGACTAAACAATTTGAGCATGTCTACAAAGCAAATGACTTTAATTGAATTAACTCCAGATTGGATAAATTTTTATTTTTACATTCCTATACATCATAATACTATAAATCATATTTCAATTTTTAAACAAGTGAAAATTTCCAGAAACTAAAAAAAATAAATATCAAATTTCAACGTCATAGCCGAATTAGAGCGAGAGGGTTCTTCCTCTTTCCAATTTCAATAAATAAAAATAAAATAAATAAATGAACAACTTAGAAATTTTTGATAAACGAAAAAAATTGAATAGTTAATAAAAATAAATTCTATCTTCCTTTCCGTGTCTTGTGAATACCCATTCGAAATTCAGCATGCTTATTTAACAAGAACGATTTTGGTGCCCTCTTCACCAACCCCACTGTTTTAAATCTTTTCATTTAAATTATAGATTTGTTTACGCTGGCGATTCTGACTTCGTCGAAGCGGAACAGTCACCAACATCTTGTTGATAAGCAAAGCCAAGGGCAGTTGAACTTTGGATGGATGGAGTTGAATGACTATCGGTATTATTTTTAAATCAAATATATGTATATTTCAACTAAAAATGGTCTCATCAGTCAATATTGACTTAAAAATAAAAAAATACTTGCATTTATTAATATGATCCTAGAACAAACTTAGAAATAGAAAACTCTAGCGATAAAAAATTATCATTTTATTTTTAAATCCTCCATAATAATTCAACGCAAACAAATATTCAGCTTAGGGTTCAACGAAATGTCTTTATTCAATTATTTTGTTTTTAGACTGTACTTCCTATACTATCTTAGTAGGCAGGGGCATCCTCAAACAGTGCAAAGGAGAAGGTCCTTCCATCTTGACAAAATAAGATCTGTTTTTTTCCTTATAAAAAATTTTATAATTAATGAAATTGCATTTTTTCCATCTCCCATTAATCTATTCCCTTGTTAGTATTGTCAATCATGTGAGAAGTTTACCCTACTGTCGGTTTCCTAAAAATTTATTAAAATAATTTGAATACCAATTATTATGAATAAATTTTGTGGGTAACAAATAATGATTGAGAATTGAATGTTAGGATGTCGAAAAAAAAGTCTTTGTGTAATCTGGATTTATAAATACACGTATCATGATAGTTCTAGTTATTTAAATAATAAATTTTCCTAGAATAAAATAATGTAAAGAGAAAAATAAATGTCACGTACATTTAGTATTTTTTAAAATTAATATTCTTTTTT
This sequence comes from Anisolabis maritima, assembly GCA_010014785.2. Taxonomy (NCBI): domain Eukaryota; kingdom Metazoa; phylum Arthropoda; class Insecta; order Dermaptera; family Anisolabididae; genus Anisolabis; species Anisolabis maritima. Next base: position 14,097 of record JAAAKE020109785.1, read on the forward strand.
TTTAAGGGTATAATGGTAAGGGCGGCCACAAGGGAGAACCAGAAACCCCTATGGCCCTTTAGACCGCTGGTTTTTTTAATGAAGTATGTGTCTTTTAAAGCTAAAAACAATGTGGGTCATTGCAAGGGGAAAAAGATATCTCGTTAGAAATTTATTTTTTAATTAGACTCTCAAAATGAATCAACCAAAATTTTTAAATATTTTATTCTTGCTTTATTTATTTAATGAAAAAAAGAACTATGAAAATTTTTTTAAAAATAATCTCTAAGAACCAAGGAGACCTGGGGAGCGAAATATCAATTAAATGTGAAAATGAAAGGAGGAACTCTATTACATTATTTGTCTTAGATTGAAATGAAAGTAACAGAATTGCATATATGATGGAGAATTTAGGATTTAACTTATTCTTTAGACAATTTATCAAAAAATTATTTCTTTTCCTGTCTAAAGCATAACGATTTACAAGATGAGGAGATGATAAGATGATGTTAAGGGGGAATTTTTTTGATCATAAAAATTTGAATGAAACTTACCTGGTAGAAGTATATTTTATCCAAGCTTCTTCCAATATTTTATATATATATATATAGAATAGATATATGGACTGGAGTAATTACTTTCTTTGAAATTTTCTTACCTATGTTAATTTTTTCTAATATAAAATTTAAATATTTAATTTCCCCTGCCATATTTCTTCCATATAATTCATTTCATTTTTGATTATCTCTAGAAGATTTGATATTTTTATTGATAAGCAGGTCAATTCATTATTAAAATAAAATTTAAAAAAATTAAGTTTCTTAGCCGGGGTTCGACAGAAGAATTCTTTAAATTTTGTATTGGAAATAAGTGGGGGAAAGAAAAATAAGGATTTATCGATTTTTATTTTTAGTTAACATATCTTAGTTTTTTATTTTTTATTTTAAGTCTTTAGTCAATATTTCACTCTGCCACTCATAAAATATCTATGCACGTTAAACCTGTTTATTTATTTACTAGGTTGTTTAACTTTTTAATCTTCTTTTATCTTGGCTTTATTCCCTTATTTCGTAATATAAGATGCGACTGAGATAAGGAACTAGCCGGCCCATCGCACAGCCTATGGTCTGACGCTTGATGACTGGGGGATGATAGACATAAGGGGATCAGAAAAAATACCAGCCTTAGCTAGGATAACTCGTGCAAGCTGAGCCACTGGGTTATGCATTTATAACTTTTTATTTCAATTGATATAAATAAATATGCTTGGATAATTTGTATCGTAACTAATATTTACATCTATCGTTTATTAGTCTATAAAGAAACCGAAAAGACTTAAAAAAAAAAACCTTTTTATGCTGATCCGAAATTATATGGAAAAGACAATTAAAGAAGTCTTATTTTATAAATTCTCAATTTTCCTTTAAATGTAAATCTCTCTTTGAATAAATCTGAAGTTCAAAAGGAAAAAAAGCAATATCTATATATCTAATACAGATCAAAATATTATATACGCTACCTCTTGATTTAAATTGATTTTTTAAAAATCTTTATTATACATACCAATGTAAAAGTGATGAAAGAGGAAGCCGATCAAATAAACAAAACAAAAAAAAAACCACAAACTGATATTAGAATTTTATTCATTTTGTTATTTGTTGATATAAATAATCCTTTTAGTAGATTATAAAATAATGTCAAAACTCAATCATAATTTTTTGTTTTAATCCTTGGATATTAAAATGCTCGTTTTTAAAAATAAAATCCCATAATTGAAAAAGAAGAAAGGGATTATAATAATTGAAATCTCTGTATTTAATCGAGATAATGATACCCAGCTGAATTCGACTCAATTAAGAATTTCAAACAAACCTTTTCAAATTAAGAAAAATTGAGGGATTAGCAATTAAAGAAAAAAAAAATAGTTAAACTTTTCTTCTCAAAATTCGCAGAGAAATGACAAAAGAAATCTGAATTAAAAAAAGCTGGTGTAACTAATTGCACATCACACAACTTTCTCTTATCTGTCACATCGCGACGGTTTCTCTAAGTAGTCTTTTAATACCATTTTAATCGATTTCGTTAAATTAGTTTAAGAAATAGAGCGGTTACTCACACCGTTTACCCGAGAAACGATAAAAGATTACATCAGTAAAGTGGACCCCAAACAATTTTTTTTTTTTTGGGGGGGGGGGTTGATAAGGGTTAATATCTTTCAAAAATATCTAATAAGTAATTGATATATCATTTTTAATCAAATCGTTTGAGCAAATTTTAAGAAAATCGAAAAAAAAAAATTAAAAAATACATTAGTAAAATACTATTACTCTTTGGCCGATTTTATTGAAAAGCTTCAAGTTGCATGCGACGAGGGTATCTAGTTTAAATATAAAATTCCAAAATATGTTTTTTTGTTTTTGCAAAATTTTGTTCACGCACACTCACACTCACACACATACACGCATACACACATAGAGAGAGAGAGATTAGCTCGTTTAATAATAGTAGATAAGTTGATTTTTTGCCAATTGCCTATTTCTATAGAGCCCAGGGTGCCTAGGCCAATCAGAGCCAATCTAGTAGAAGGGAGGGGGGAAGCAGTTAGCCTCTTTTGGCGCTAAAATTTGCTGTCTTCATTAGCTGAGCTCGGTTGAGCATCGGCTCTGATAGAAGAAGCTCATCTCGTATCAAAATTTTATATTATTTATTCTTCTCTCTCATATGCAACATGGCCACCCTCGATGGCGGACCTCTCTGCGCTTCGCTCCTTAAAAAAATCTCATTTCTTCTAAACTTTAAAGCAATTTGAGGTAAATTTCATTTCACTCGTTATATTAATTCTTTATTT
>JAAAKE020109796.1:0-37369 GCA_010014785.2 Anisolabis maritima
TTTGTTAGGATTGAGGGTTTTTAAGCCTTTAATTTAAGGCTTTTCCCTCAAAAAAAAAAAAAAAAAAAAAAAAAAATAAATTTATTAACGAGGAAGAAATTCATTAAAAAATAAAATTCCAAATTTTGTTTAATAATTTTCCAATCCCAATTTAAATTGAAATAAATTAAAAATATTACCTTTATTTTTAAAGAAACTCTTATTGTGAATTATCCTGACAAATAATAACGAAAGGATCTTATGATATTAAATTCTGTCTCTTTATTTCTTACGTGAGGGATTTATTTTTAAAAGTCTTTCTTCTGTCTCTCCTTGCAAAGTAAACATTATATACACAAAGGAGCATCCAATAAATTCAAATAAACACGCTCAGATTGAGAACGAGAGGGAAAAAGAGAAATAGAGAGATCAATAAGGGATATTAGGAAAATAAGAATCATATTTCAAACTTAAACGAGAAAACGAGTATTTGTTAAAAAAATTTTTTTAAAGAAATCTAAAAAAAAAGCTAAAATTTGTTTTTAATTGGAATTTGATTATAAAAATTCTACAGATTCCTCTAAGTCATAGTGGCATCATATAATATATAATTTTAATGTATATTAAAGAATTGTTTATAAAGATATTACCTGTGTTTTCTAGTGACGAAGAACACATCACTTTCTCTTACTTGATTAAGAGAAAGTAATCTGATGTGCTGTCACACCAATTTTTTGTATCGATATATTTTTTCTTGAAGGAAGTATATCACTTCCTGAGAAGTATTAGTGGTCCCACCAATTTTTTCATTCCAAATTTATGCCGAGGAAAATATTTATAATAAAAAAATAAACTTTTTTAAGTCTTAGGCCATTTAGACTCCGTCTTTATTTATTTAAATTGATTGCAAGTCAATTTAATTTAAATAAATTTTTGTCGCTCAGGGAAACGGGAAGCAAACCACTACTGACCTTTGGTATGTGAGGCGAGAAGTCTACCTCTCCACCTAGGGACAGGGCTTAAAAAATTAAATTTCGTTTATTATCAAACAGAGGAATTAAAAATATTTATTTTGTTACCATGATAACGAGTTGTCCTATCTTTTCTATGGGATACTTAAATTTTTAAATTATAGGCAGCACACTATTTTGAGGTTGAAAAATGATATTAAAGCATATCTAATTTATTATAAGTACAGCCTATTTAATCATTATCATTAGAGTAGTTTAAAAGAGTAAAGTGGGCCTCAAACAATATAGAGGCAGATAATGATTAGTGCATTTCAACGATCATCTATAAAATAATTGACATATATAAATTTCAATCAAAATTTGTTTTAACGAATTTTGAGAAAATCGAAAGAAAACTAAAAAAATACTAGTAAAGTACTAATCCTTGATATTCACTTTTATTACAAACCGAGACACATGTGACTTAAATACAATCTCAGCCTCGAAAGCTTTTTCTGAGAAATTTTGTTCACACACCCACAACCAGACCATTTTTAGACCCAAAACGTGTATTTCCGTTGAAATCTCGACCTCATTTTTTTTTTGCGATCGCAATACTTTTCCTATCCTATATACATATATACTTAAGAGAAAGTAAAAAAATGATTCTTTGGGAATTGAAGCAGTTGCCCAATACTGGATTACAACCTTCTTTCCAAAGGGAAGTACATATCCTTTGTAGACTCTATATAATAATTGCAAAAATTGTCATATTTTGTCATCATATATTTTGATAACATGTCATGATTCTTCTTCCTTGTGCCCGCAATGTTTATTAAAATTGTTCATTGCGCACGTGCCCCCAAAAAGGTTGGCCACCCCTCTCTTAAACGATCTTCTCCAGGGAGTATTAGTAGCCTACTGGATTATATTAGCGTGATCTCTATTCTATTTTGCTTAGTGTTCAGTGGAGTGTTTCTTGAAGATACCACTGATGATATGAAGTCGAGGTCTAGTACCAAAAATAATAACAAATTATTTCTTTGTTAATATTTGAAAAGTATGATGACTTTTGTGTCACCAAATATTTTTTTAAAAATAGATTCAAATCAAATATTTATGATTGGTATATTTTTCCTCTTAAAAACCCCAATTTATTTCTGAACTTTGAATGACATCACGTTTTGAGTTTGAAATCGATCAATCATACCTCAACGCAATATCCTTTCCGGCTGATATTAGTGGAAGGGATGGAGTCAGGTAGGGGGAGGGCGTTGATCAAAAAACAGCCCTACTGCGCAGCAACAACTGCATATAAATTAAATATCAAAATTTTTATTTATAGATACAAAATCAAATTTACTCATATTTATTTCATTTAATAATTAGAAATAGTATTAACGATCTTTAATTGAAAAAACAAATTGTCTAAATATTGGGAGAAATTCAATTTATAAATGATGATTATTGAAAACCTATTTTCAATTTTCATTTAATCATTTTAATTATTATTTCTATATCCTAATCATTTCCTAGATTTCCAATAATTTTAAATACACCATTCAAATTTTCGTTTTTTTTTTTTAAATCCTGATTATTATTAATCATTCAACAGAAAATTGCAAATACGCTATATTTAGAAATCAATTAAAATTTTGAAAGAACTTATGAAATGAAATGGTTTTTGGTTTATCAAATTATCAACGATATATATTCATTTATTTGATGAGAAGTTTTTTTTTTTTACGGCATCTGAGTCCATTTAGACTCCGCCCTTGAAAAGTTCATAGCCGAACCTCCAAGATTTTGACCAGTGACGAAATAAGTAGGCGATTGTAGACAAACGCCTCCGGACATTGCAGTCTCAGTTTTTAATAATAATAAATAATAAAAATAACCTCTTCACCGGCGGACCTGCCCGAAGAGGAGAGGAGCAGCCCCAAGATGTTCGTTGTCAAGCAAGGTCAAGCAGTGCTGAACTTCGGATTGGTGGTCCCGAAAAATAAGAGAGTAGAACGTCCGACTATAGCTCATAATATTTAAAACCAAATTGTGCCCTGTTTCTTGCTGCTGAGGCAGAGGCCTCACCTTACGTTCCAATAGCCAGTGGTTCGTTTCCCGCCCTGAGCGACACAAATTTATTTCTATTATATTGGCTACCAACTAATATAAATAAATAGTCTATATGGCCTCCTAAAAAAAAGCAAATTATAAAATTCTAAATGCCTTCTGTAATTGAAAAAGAGTTGAAAATAAAAAAAAAATCAAATATTTTACCCTGATTGATGAAAAAATTGATAGTCTTTAAAATAATCCTCCAACCTTTTGGACTTTACGGATCATTTAATTACGAATTTGAAATCCCGCGGTCCAATAATAAGAATATTTTTGTAAAATAATTATCAGAGAACTTGCAATTTATTAATATGAAATGTAACTATTGAATATAACAACAATATAAATGCTTATTGAAACATAACAAAATCTTTAAAAGTTGTTTAATTATTACAAAATAATTGAAGCTTATTTAAGTATTTTACATTTTGTTCTTCCTTGTTTGAAAGAAGTTTATAAATTTTTTTAATTCAAATGACGTTACTGCAAAGCGGAGAGCCGTATTAATTTCAATCGAACTTTTATCGTCAGAGTTCAGTTGTTTCCATCAAAAGTTAAAAATATAATTTTTTAACGCGATGGAAACTTTTTAATTTTCAAATGAAAATATATTAAAAATTTACAAAAATTGTCATTCAGAATAGAAGAATTTCTGAGAATATTATTTTTATTTAATAATTAATAAAGCATAGAAAGTCTCAAAAATGTCAGGATTTTACTGCGGACCACTAAAATATTCTGACGGACCACCGGCTGGCGACCGCTGCTCTACCCCAATCCCAAAAATATATTAGTAATAAGCAATTTATTACTAATTTATTTTTTAAATAAATAAATTAGTAATAAGCAATTTATTACTAATTTATTTTTTCCCAAACGCTTCAAATTCAAAAATCCATCCAATAGTTATTATAAAGAAGGGATGGATATTATTTATTTCAGATTGTACTTATTCGATATAAAATTTTATTTATTTATATTTATTTTAAGAATTTTTTTTCTTTAATTTTTTGTCTTACCAATCAGCGAAAAATTTTAAATTTAGCGGTCCGCAAAGTAAAAAGGTTGGGACCGCTGCTCTAAACAATTGAAATGAAGAAGAAGAAGAGGAATGACAATTAAATTACGAATATTATATTTTACAAATTTGTAGTATCCAATATTCTGTTTTTTGTTTTTATTTTTCCTTTTTCTATCCAATTAATAATTGTGAATGGTTTAAGGCTAAAGAGCAAAAATTGAAAGATAAAAAGTTTAAATGGAATTTCTAATAAGTAATAAACTGCTTGATATCCCTTGTAGCAGAAGTGATATAAGAGTCAATGGTGCGGTTTCCGTCCTGAGCGATAAACTTTATTTCAATTATATTGGCTACAAATTAATTTAAATAATTATGAACGGAGTCTAAAAGCCAAAAAAGAATTAAAAAACACTTCCCTTAAGGAGTGGGGTATAGGAATATTAAAGATAAGCATATCATATTATAAAGAGAGGCTTGTCGATTTGGCTCAAATACCATCCTGTATATTTCAAATAAATTTTTTTTTATAGATCGTTATAGAAGAATTCAAAAGCTTTTAGTATTCAGAAAGGAGGAAAAATGATTTTTGAATACTATCCTTATTAAAAAAGAAAAAATTCAAACGTCTGATCTTGAGGGGATGGAAGAGACTAGCTAGCATAATAGGATCAATATAAATGGCAATCTTAGGCCGTAATCGTTTCTTAAAGAAATAGATAAAAAAAAAATAAATAAAGTAAAAATGATAAGAAATTATCAACGCAAAAATTTTGAAACTCTTATTATTTGAGAGAATGAGAGAAGGGGGGGGGGGTTGGAAAGGGGATTCAATTGTCTTTTATTCGCGACCATTCTATTTTGTTAGAAGGGGGCTCAACTATTCATCCACCATCTTTATCATCAGGATCCGGCAATATAAAACTTTTATATCCAAAAGAAATTAAGTAAAAAAAAAAAATTTTAGAAAAAACTTTTTTTAACCTATTATTTTGAGATTAAATATCTTTATTTCGGTTTACATTCGAAAATTAGCATAATCACCATATTTGTTATTGTGTGTATAAAATACACCTAATAAAAATTTTATAATATACTATATTTCTTATTTAATGAATTCTAAAAGCAAATGATGGCCACATCATCCCGAGTTTTATCTCAATGCACTTAAGTTTTAACTTCTTACAAAATTATTTATTTACATTTTGACAGGTATAAATAAATTTTAATGTTCTTCACTTGAGTATCAAACTTTTCAACAATAATTAATTGCACAATTGAATAAATTAAGCAATTATATTCTCAACATAGAACAAGATAACATCTTCCTTTTCCCTTTTATGAAATGAACAACTTTCTCAATAATAAATTTTCATATATTACTAAGCGGCGGTCGCTGGAGTGGAGGACTCCTCTCTTTCCATCTTTAAGGTTGGGTTTTCATCCAAGAAATTTATTTAAATTATTGTTATAATAGTATAAATAAAGATAGATAACTATAATCATATATAAATAAATATCTTTAAGAAAAGAGTCGGATTAAAAAGAGGAAGGTTGCTCGAAGAAAAAATAATTGTTTTAAACATTTTTTTTTTACAATTTCCAAATTTTAGTGATAGAAGGCCTATGTATTTTTTGTGGAACTCAGAAATGCTATCTTTTAAAAAAAGTGGTGATTCCTGTTAGGCAATTCACTACTAGGCAGTATCAAAGAAAAATAGAAGAGAGAGAAAATAGAGAGGAAGTAAAAAAAAAAAACAAGTGGTGGGAGCCCTTGACTCTTCCCTTTTTTTGCTTCCTCTCTCTCACAAGTCTCATAAGACTACAGGCTGGCACTCTATAGCTTCCAAGCGAGAAGCGAGCGAGGATTTGGCCCTCTCAACTCCCCACCATTTCGGTTAACATTATAAATAAATTTATCTTGATTGACTATGATCATAAACTAATCTATTCCTAGGCAAGGCTTGAGTTAAACCAAATTGATTAGCAAATGGTATAATTGAATTTGGCTTGACAATTGTTATCATAATTAATTTTTTATTAGGAGTTGTTTTCGATATCTGAACCAATTTAGACTCCGTCCTTATTTATTTATATTAATTGCTAGCCAATATAAAATAAATAAATAAACGGGAAGCTAACCAGTGATGTGGGTGAACCGGGGCCGAAACCTCCACCTCTGCATCAAGGGAGAGGGCGAATTAATTAAATAATCAATTGTGAAAAGAGATCAAAGTCACATTCAATCACTTTTGAGAAAATAAAAAAGCTATCTGAAACGTTTTGTAAAAAAACTTAATGATAATTTTTTTAAACGGTTTCTTTTATTACATATTTTACATAAATAATGTTTATACTTGAATTAATTCAATTTTAAAAAAAAGTGATAAGTGATAGGTAAGTTTTGCAATAATCCATTGCCATTCAATTGAAATGGAATTATTTAAAATCTAAATAAGGGAAAGACTAAGAAAATACTAGCTTAGTAAAAAGCATTTGAAAAAAATAATGTAAAATAAAAATTTAGTATTTTTGAATTCTCTTTTAAAAATTATTTCTAAAAAAGAGGAATTTTCTTAATAAGAATTAATATATATTCTCTTGTTATAAATTATGCAAGTGGAAATACACAAAAACTTGCAGACTAGTGGTCTACTGGAATTCTTTGCAACTCCAAGAAGAATAGCTTAAACCAGCCACTCACGGAGCATGGGTCTTTAAGTATTTTTAATTGTAAAAATTTTTTGTAAATGCAAATTTACGCTGAAATAATAAATTAGAGAGCGGTGTTCTGTAAAACCACCACAATCATATCCAGAGGCAAATAAAAATGCGATGCTTAATATTTACACATTTATTTATTTTGCATCAATTGAAAGCCAATTAATTTAAATAAATTTTCTTTGGACTGCCTGAGATCTGAATCCCCCCAACCTTGGCTTTTAAGGTTATTAATATTGGCAATATCAATATCTTTAACCTTTTGGCTACGGAGTTGGGGGGGGGAGGCTCGTTACAAATTAAAATGTAAATTTTTTGTTTTAAAGCTAAATTAAAAATATTTTTGATAAACCTCAGAGAAAATTAAATACAACAAATATCAGTGAAATAACTAATATTCTGTCCCTGATATGTGTCTTGTCTGTTAACATTAAGGGGTTATAATTCATTTTGTTTGTTTTATTTAAACGTAACGTAATCCTAAATTGCTAATAGAATGAAATTAAACTTTTTTATTTTTTTATTTTGATCAAGTTGAACTCGCAGAAAATGTCAGCCAAAGTCTAATTGCTAATGGTCTAATTTCACCCCTGTCATGTTAGTGATCCCTTGTCAGGTCTAATAACCATTCGGAGACTTTCCCAGGGTTAATTTGCCCAAGGTGAATTGCTCGAACCCTTTCGTCTATTTAATGCAGAAATAACCCGTTAATTAATTTATAATTAACGCTATTACAACTTAGGCATCGTCTAGACTGAAAATGACTTGGCAAAACTAAGTTGCCACCTCCCCCTCTTAAAACCTACACCACCAGGAGGAAGACTTTCTCTTAAACACTGGATTAATTTAATTAAACAAAAAAAAATTTTGATTTTCAAACAAAACCTAATTTATTCCCAACGGTTCAATAATTAAGTACTCTGAAACCTCCATTATACAATAATTTAAACAAAGAATAACGTTTCCGGACCATTTTATAGATATGTTACAAAATATCATCACATCGTGATATTACTTATTAACTTAAATTTTCTTCTCTCAATCATATTTCGGAGAAGAACCGACATATGAATTTATTCTTAGAAGAATATATCAAGCCCTGTTCCTTATTTCAGAGGTAAAGGTCTTATTTCATGTACCAAAGGTCAGTGGTTCGCTTCCCGACCTAAGCGACCAAAAATTTATTTATATTATATTGGCTACCAATTGGTATAAATAAGACGGAGTCTATTTAGATGCCGAAAAAGATTAAAAAAAAAAAAATCAAAAACAAACTTAATTAAACCTGAACCAGTTTGACATTTTCAAATTTTATAATTTTAAAAATCAATTGAAGTGGGTTCAGATATCCTGTCTGTTTAATAAAAATTCATTTTTTATTTTCATTTAATATGAGGTAGTTACCTTACGCTGTTTTTTTAATATTTTAAGAAAATTCAAAGAAAAATTTACATATGGTAAATAAATATAATGATAAAATATTAGAGTTAAAATTCAATCATTTTTTTATTTAAATATACACTTGGCTAGTGGATTAATTATTTGGTAAAGTAATTTTCTATACTCCATAATGTTAATAAGGCGGTGAATCTTTCTAAATATATAAATGCCTCAACCGCCTTTGCGTATTGATCAGACTTATTGTTAAAGAGATTTAACAATTGCTCATGAATCGTCCGCTCTGGGACAAATAATCGAAAAACGCACATCACCTTCTCTTATCTAAAATAAGGAAAGCTGATTGATGTGCAATCACACCAGATTTTTGAGTTGGACCCTTAGGTAGCCGTTGAATGTGTAGCCAACTTAATCAATATCGTTAGGAGATTATCACAATAGTAAAGCGGCCCCCAAACAAATTTGTGGATTAATACATTTCAAACATTATCTAATAAATGATTTTATGAAATGGAGGAGAGGGAATTTTTAGAAGATCGAAAAAACTAAAAAAATAATAGTACTACTTTGGCTGAAGCTTCGAAGTGCAAGCGACAAGGGTGCCTAGCTTAAATATATAAAATTTCTACTTTTTTTTTTGCAATCGCAATATTTTCTCATTATTTATTACAAATATAGGTAAGGGAAAGTAAAAATCAAGAGTTTGTCATTTTGGATGCCTACCTTCCAACATGAAAGAAATAACGAATAAATTTATTCACTCCTTGGCTAAATAATTAAACAGATAATTAATTAAAATTAAAAAAAATTACTTTTTATCTAAAAAAATATTTCGTTAAATAATCTTTTTTAAAAAGCAAGAAAATTATATTTATAAGACAAGAAGATAATATAAATAATTAAAGTATATTTCACTAAATCTCATGAAAAAGCTATTAAAATTAGATCAAAAGAAACAAAAAACGAATTTTCCTTTGAGGTAATTTCAGAGAAAATGGATATGTAATTTATTTAGTAATTATCACTTCTCTCCTTTATCTTTGCATAAAAGAAACACTTTTAAATAGCTAAGGAAATTGGGCTAGTTATGTGACCGCAATGTTATTTTACAGCATGTTATATTATTTGATAAAATTTCCTAAACTTAGGGACATGAAAGTAATAGGGAAAAAAAAGGTAATTAAAATTAATGATGATAAAACCCGCAGAATCTGAGATAATGCGAGTATTGTTAAAGGGGTTCAAACTATTAATATTATTATTATTATTGTTCTACACTAATTGGATGTGCGAACGAAAGATTTGTTAAACAAAATCTGATGTGACCAGCACAAAAGTCTCACTATAATATCAATATTAATTTAATTAATTAATATAGGGCCATAAAGATTTCACCAGAGTCTAGTATTCACTGAGCTTACCTGATCAAAAAAGGGAATAATTATTTAATGAAAAATTCTTGCTTGTTTCGGAATCAGATCACTCTCCTGATTATAAAAGTATATTTTGCACCAAAATTTAAAATATACAATCATTTCAAACACAAAAAAATCGGCAAAAAAGTTGCAACATTTCCCCGCACTTTTTAAAGATGGCCGCTCTACAATTCTATCGAGTATGCTTGTCATAGTGATTTTTATTGTTATTGTTTTCTTTTTTTTATTAATTGAATTTTAAAAACAAAAGTCGTCGCCAGGTCGCAGAGACAACAGCCAACAAAATGTTTGTTGACGAGCGAGGTCCAAATTTTTTTTATAATAAATCGGTTCCCACCCAACCGATTCTTATAAAAATTAATCCAGGACTGAAGACAAACGTTTAATTTATTATCACCGAGTTCCAAAAGATTTAACTCAGCAGATGCTGATAAAATCGTAGTACGCAAAAAATATTGGGAGGTGGGGGCCTTTTTGCCATTTCGTTGCAAATTTTAAAACCTTCTTAGGCAGTCTTAGGGTTATAAAATTATTAAATGGATCCAGAAATATAAGCCAAAATAAAAGCTACACACACGGACAGACATATACACATATGCACATTGAGATTTTTTTGCATTTTTGGGATTCTTTTGATTGGGGGGGGGGGGTTAAATTTTTCAACATTTTAAGACTTTCCCCTTACTATTATATATATTATAGCGCGGGAAAATAATAAATTAAGTAAATTTTTTTAAATAAATTCAACTGCGCGCAAGAGGCAGTGGCTAAATCGGATAAGCTGCAGATTACGGATTTTGTACCAAAACAACTCAGGTTCGAGTCCAGGTTGCAGTAAAAAATTATTTTCCAAATTTGTCAGAAGTCCCCTTATGGGGAATACTGAAATAAGAGATCTAAAGGGGTTGTGGAGCAGCCACAGTGGGTGATTTAAAAAAATGTATACAAGTATTTTTAAAACATCTAACTTGATTATAAACTACGAAAATAGAAGTAATAATAAATCTTTTTTAGTGTTCCTAACTTAGGCCAAAGTATTGGTGGATCATTTCAACCTGTATGTTTTTCGTCCCGTATCTAGAATTTCCGCACTCCTTTTAACTATGTTACGTCTCCATTCTTTACAATCTCATAGAGCGTTATTTAAAATCCACCAAATAAACCCTATTAGCCAGTGAGAGTGTTTTAAGTTTAAAACACCCTAAGCGACTGAAATGAGATTTATTTGTTCCATTCATTCTTTTTAAAGAAAAAGAAAGGAAAAAGAAATTAATGACATGATTTAATTCCATGGGCAAATAAATAAAAAAAAATAAATCTAATAATGGTAATATGGAAATTCAATTTTTAAATTTGTAACTTGATTAAAATTGAATAATAGAGAACAAAGGACATGTGTCTTTGATAGTTAAATAGATTTGGTCTATTCGGACAGTGAGATTGTTAAGTAAGCATAAAGCAATGAAAGTTGCTTTATGCTTACTTACTTACTTTCAAGAAAAGGGAATTAAGCAAGCAAGTTCTCTTAACTAGGGAGTCGGGAATTGGATGATTAAGCCGAAATAAAAGCAAATATCTGAATATAAAACACGATCAAATAATATTCCGATGACAAATAAGATAAAATAGCCAGCGGCGAGAATAACCTCCGGGAATAAAAATCTCCCGGAATAAATTTAGATATATAATTCATTTAATGGTAATTAGAGTTGAACAAAGTCATCAAGGCATAATGACTATGCTAAAATCAAATATAAATATTTATTGTGGAATTATTATTACGCAAGTTTATCTATTTTATATTTATATACATGAGTAGCTAGATATTTTTATAGAGTGGGATGAGGTGAGTAAAAAAATTCTTAAAATTTTGATATTTTATAAATTAAATTTATCAAATTTTAGTTTGGTTTTTGTGAACTTTTAGTATCTTGGTAAAATTGGCAGAATCTTTGCTAATCTTCTTATTTAAAGGCCCATGAATGCATTTACTATTGAAGATGCTTTTTTTAATAGATGTGGGATGTGGGATAGGTGAAGTGGAAGCAGCCAAAGATAAAATAAAAAACATTTTTTCTTATTTCATCGTCAACGTTTTGTGTTTCACCCTTCATCAAGACATGGTCGATAAGTTTGTTTTAAAAACAAAAGTAAAAATTCTTTCACATTATTACACTTAGTTTTGATTTTTATAACAATGTACTGGTAAATTTTTTTTTTATTAATCATTAGGTCCTGATGAAAAGAGCAATGAGAGTCAGAAATGTCGACGATGAACTGAAATAAAAAAATTTTATTGGCTGCTTGAATACTTTGTAAATACTAGAGTCTCTTTTAGGGCTCAAAAGTCTACGCTCAGATTTGGTTGTAGAAGATGGATGCTTAGTTTCATAGAGGCAAGGGTCAGGAAGAGGAGTCTTACCTGACCGATTGGGAGTTTTACCAGCTGATGTATTCTTATGCCACAAGCAGCACAGCAAATAAAATATAATTAATAAATTAATATTATTAGAAGAGCCAAATGAGATGTTATAGCGTTTCTAAGAACCTTAAAAACTTAGGATTATAAATAAATATCAGATTCTTTGATCAATAAGAGATTATAGGTCTTTTCTTCTTCAAGAACTCGAATGATTTTTTAATGTCTTTTTCAATCAAGTACCTTTAGAATTAAAAAGATAAATATTAAGATTTATTATTAGACTTTTTTTTTCATCTTTAAAAGGTAGCAGTTTTAATATAAAGGTTATATTTACATTTTTAATTTACTTGCCTTAGGGTTTCTAGATTAAAAAATATCATGATTTTTTAATGAGAAAATTTTTAAAAACTAAATTATAATTTTAAGAAAAAACTGATTTGTTTCAAGAATGGCGTATTGGTGCTTTTATGATATTAAATTAAATAAATTTGGTAAAAAAAAAAATACATATTTAAAGAGAATTTATTAGGACCTTGAACACATTGAGTCCCTTTAAGAGAGAATTTTTTGTCTTAATTTCTGATTAAGCTCAAAAGTTCTTTTGATAATAACTCTATAAACGTTTTAAAAAATATATAAATATAAATAATAAATGAGAGGAAGTTGCTGTGACCCGACGTCCCTCTGGAGAGGGTAAAGAGTTAACTACTCACCAGTAAGGCCTACTTATTTCTCACATAAATCATGCTTAACATAAATAGAAGGATTGGAAATTACTAGTAAGGAAGAAGATAGAGGTAGGAAATAAAAATAGATTTACGGAATGTCAATAGAAAACTACTTCAAGTGGTCAGCTAAGCTCGAAAACTGAGGAAATAGTTCCTAGCCTCTTGGCTAGTAATCAGAGGCCCATAATCTAAGGGTCACTGGTCAATTGCCGTTCTGAGCAATTTATTTAAATTATAGTTGCTGCCAGTTAATTTAAATAATTAAAGACGAACAACGGTTAACACAGTTGTTCCCAACTTTTTTTGTTTTATTCTCCCTTTTCAGTAAATGTCAGAATATAATTCCTCCCTTCCCAGGTAAGAAAAAGATTGCCGTACTAACTAGTAGGAATGAATAAAGTTCATTTTTTACTACTTTCTCAAGATCTAAATGCATACAAAAATAATTAAATAAATAAGCTAGGTAGAATAAGTTAAACAGCTAATACAATTCAAAATATAAATAAATAAATGAATAAAAAACATGACCCTCTAATTAAAAAAAAAAATATTTATGATGAAAAAAAAAAACAGGGCAAAAAAATGTTCATAATGAAAAGTATTTTATTTTAAGATAAACAATTTGAGAGATGGATGGGCATAGTTTACGCCCCCTGTCAATATTTCATTTTATTAAGCATCTCGATTCGCCCCTAAAACACTAACGATCCCCCCTGGTTGGGAAACTCTGGAATTTATTATAAATGACGATATGACCTTCGAAAGGCGATAAAAAATACTAAGTTGAAACTTGATTTTTTTTCATAATTAATATAAAATTTTACTTTATTAAATGAAATAAATGATAATAAAGGGTTTTATTAATTTTGGTATAACTAATAGTAAATATTTAAATTTTTTCCACTTAGGCTTATTTTACGAAAGATTGGATTTTTTCCACAAATAAAACCAAATTTTTTTTCGAAATAAATTTTTATCTTCATTTATTATAATGAATCTCTTAAAATAAATTCAATTAATTAAATTGCAATTCATTTAATAGCAATATTACGCTTGCATGATCTGATGTCTTTGATCAATCGATGTAAAGAGAAAATAATTTGTTTATTTTGGTCAATTAAATTCACCTCGTTATTTGATTTCTGTACATGATTAATATGGCTCATATATTTTCATTTATAAAATTTTAAATCGTTCGGCCCATCTGGATATTGGCATAATAATTAACCCCAAATGAGAGTTAATTTTTGAAACTTTTTATTTTTAAACCAAGTGTTAGTGTGTGTTTCAATGTGAAAGAATTTGAGAGGTTTATATATACTTAAAAGTATTATCTCCTCTCCCCATCTTTCTAGTCAAAAAATAAAGAAAAATAAAATTTTAATTTAAATTTCAAAATTTGATACAAACCATATTTATCTATAATTCTGAAATTATAACATTTAAAACTAATAATTCTCTCCGACTTTCAAAAGAATTCTGTGTCGTTCATGAAAAAGAAGAACAGAAGTTCCTACGTTTGTCATAAACTTACTGACTTTGTTTATAAATAAAATATAGTAAAGAATGATGTTTAGGACATATGTGAGACTGTTTTAGAGAAAAGAGAGAAATTGACATGGTAAAGTAGCACTGAAGTTTTCTTTCTTTTTTTTTGGCATTTCGTCCACATTTATTTATATCAATTGGTAGCCAATATAAATTTTTGTCGCTCAGGACGGGAAGCGAACCACTAACTTTTGGTATGTGAGGCGAGTCCTCTACTCTCTGTCTGCACCAAGGGACAGGGCGCACTGAAGTTTATTAAATAGGAACCAAGTAGGTAGTAGATAAGTGAATTTTTTTAAATTTTGTGTTCTTTTCGGCATCTAAGCCCATTTAGAGTTTATAAATGCTATTCTTGTTTTGTAGGAGGATTTCAAGTCTTTTACCTAAGTGGAGAGGAGGTTTTACCAGCTGAAGTACTCTTAAGATGCAATCGTTTCTTAAATTTTTTTTATGTATTCACTTTAATATATATTAAAATAATTAATATTTAATGAGTTCCAGTGAATAAAAGAAATAAAATCATAAAATGACAAAATCATTTCATTAATTGATAATTTCAAATGCATTATTTTGTCAATGAAATGGTTGATTGAATCGTTCATTTAAATTTTATAATTCATATATTCAATCATATTTCATTTGTAAAACCAATCCTATACATTTTATTATTTTATAAATAAAGAATAGTTTCAATTTCGATTTCAACTAAAATTAATTTGATATATATAGATATATGTATTTTAAAATTTATTTTGATGATCATTCATATTCGCGATATTTAAATCAATCAAATGTTTAACAGGCAATAAATATGAGTGAGAATACATAATAATAAAACATGATTTAAATTTTTAATAGACAAGGTATTGTGTAGGTAAAATAATATTCTATTATTAAAAAAAAAAAAATTATTTTCTATAGATTCAATTTTATTTCTATTTCAATTAAACACATTAGAAAAATAGAGAATATTTTTCTCCCTCGACTGAGGCGTTAATTCAACTTTTTGATGGATATAGGTCAACGGAAGCTATGAGATGTGGATGGCAAAACTTTCTCTTCTCTTCTCACAGAGTATGTGTCAGACTGACAGGTTATGCCTTACTTCAGAGAATAACATACTTGAAAATATCCTGAGGTGGGTTCTCACTTCCTTCCTCAGTTGAAGTCATTAATGAGTAAGTTGAATAAATTTTTGCTTTATTAAGGGTTTAATTCAAGGTGGATTAACATATCATCTTCGGAAAATAGTAATAACTACTAGATAATCTGTTATTTCTTTTTTTTATTTATTATTATTATTATTATTATTATTATTATTTTATAGGGAAAATGTATATTCCCCTGTGACGTCATTCTACACTTCTTTAATAATCTTCTCTTAGTCGTAGTTCAAAACTGCATTATTATTTGTACAACTCTGCATAGAATAAGGAGGACATCATCAAGGTTTGTTCGCCTACGTTAAGAGAACAGTTCATGGACCGGAACCACCTAGTTTGATTAATGATCAGTAGGATATATAAATAAAATATTCAAGAGAGAAACTACTTCTAGTTATTTCTGTTCAATTCTTAATAGTACTTAAATAAGCTAAGAAAAATATTTAGAGCTTACAATAGGCCTATAAAGAAAAAACATTCTTTTCATTTATTTTCCAAGAAAATTAGACAATTAAAGTAAATTTTTGAGCTTTTCAAATTGGCGGTCGTTAAGATGAAGCGTTAGAAATTCTTTATCTAATTCTCTTAAAAATACATCTATTTAAAAATAAATAAAAGACGTCTCTATCAGGGGTGTATTTAAGACATTTTTTTCAGTGAGAGGGAAATCGTCACCAAAATTCTAACCTTTCTCTAAAAAACTCCAGTTTTATTTTTTATCTACATAAATGACCCTCAGAGTAATTAAAAATAAAATTTTAATTTTAATTGTTTGCTACATTTTTTATTTAAAATTCTAATATAATTTTTAAATAATGTTAGAATATCTGATAAATTTTCTTACAAATATATTTATTGACAAAAAAATACATTTATTTATACATATAAATTGGCTGGCGGCCCTGGACCAGACGAAGAGGAACAGCCATCAAGATGTTTGTTTACAAGCAAGGCCAAAGACTACTGAACCTCGGATGGGTAACCCCAAGAAACATGAAGCCAGAAAGATTTTTGTGAATTAATAGAACATTTGTGAAGTCTTGTGAAGGCCATAGTAACCAGTAGGACTATAAAGTGATTTTAAAAAAATTTTATACGGTATATTAATAATAAGATTGTTCTCTTTTGAAAAACAGACACCAGTGTTAATTAGTTAACAAAAGACTTTACGATCTCAGAAAGAGCTTTAGCTAGACAAAACAACGTTTGGTTAGAAAATAAAAATAAATAATGAATCAATAATATTTTTTTAGACTAAATAAGTAAAATGAAGGACGAGTTCGACAAAAAAATAATAAACCTTAATGGCAAAAGCGCATAAATAGAGATCTGCAAGTATAAATTACAGATGTGAAATAAAAAATTCAAAATAGTAATGAGGTTTATTTGTCTGTGAAACTCCTCCTTCATTTGAAGATTTAATTGTACTCCAGACAATACTATTGTAACATAAAAAGTCACTTGTAATTATATTACATGAGAAGGCAGCGACTAAGGATAAGCTACGGATTACGGATCTAGAGGTAGAAAATAAGACGGGTTCGAGTCTGACTTGCTGCGAAAAATTATTTCCAATTTTGTTAGAAGTTTCCTCATGGGGTAGGAAAGTGAGAGATAATCTCACCCCCAGTAATAGGGTTAATGACACAAAGGGCTCATTCGAGTGGCCTAAGAGCCTGGATTTCCCGAATTTAAGGGGAATCCCCCTTATATCAATTAACATGTTACATCTTACATCAAAGCCCTCTTCTTCAGTCAGTTTAATCACATCACGTTTTTTAATATCCTTCCCATACTTCTAGTAAAAATAATTAATTACTTTTATAAGGCCATTTAAAATTGGTAGCTTACATAATTTAAATAAACAGGAAGATGTCATTACACTCAAATCATGGAATAAGAGCTTCATCACACCGCGCCTTTTATTTATTTGAAAACTTACAATTAATTTAAATCAGGCATAGGCGGTGATGATTGATAAACTGAGAAATAAAAATATCGCTTTGCGGATATTAGGCCTTTATTAAAACCTCCAACCAGCCGATGTTTCGGAAGATCAACGTCCCCTTCTTCATACCTATTGAAGTATTAATAAATTAATTTTCCCAAAGATTTGGTCATAATAAAAAAAAGTGTGTCCAATTTACAAAATCATTTGATAATAACTATTCTATTTCTGCATACTCAAGTAAATTGGATACTCTTTTATATTATGTTGAAATTTATAGGAAAACATATATTTATACTTCTCTAGTCCTAAAGAAGGAGGCATTATTTACATCAGTCAATTGGTTGGATTTTGTAATAAAGGTCTGCTTATTATCCCCAGAAAATTTGCTTTATTTGCGATTTAGCTAAAACATTATTGACATTATTGTTTTTAATTATCTATAAATAATTACTAAATTACAAGTAAATAAATATATTAAGTAAGAATTAAGTTTTTAATTAATTTGAACTTAGTCTCGTCTTGGATGCAAAGTCAAAATAAGAGAATTTTCTGAAACTTTCATCTAGATAAATTACATTGTTTAACATACTATCTTCAATCTTGTTTATTGGGTCTGTTCCTCTGCAATTTAATCCTTTGAACATTGTCCAAAAGTAAAGATCACTCAGCTGATGATATAGATATAAATTAAATGGAGTTCCTCTAAAGGCAAATGTCCAACAAAACAAATACTTGAAAAACTTTTCCATTCTATTTTCTTTGAATATTTCCTTGAAATAAATGTGAATTCTTATTCTAAAAAACCTCTATTGCTTATTTTTTTTTTTTTTTTAATAATATAGAGGTTTTTTTTTTTTGGTATTAGCCTGGAAAAGTTAGAAATATGTATGTAAATAATGTTTACATTTTTATTTCTATACATTTCCTCTCTAGCTTGAGAAGCTTGTTCTCTGTCTGCGCCTTTCTAATAGAGTATTAGGTTATTTATTGGGTAAAACTAGCCAAGACTAAAACAAAACCTGAAAGACGCTCATATTTCTCTGAAAGAAAAAAAAAAAAAAATAAAGATAAAACTTTTCCAAGAAAAATAGATATTTTAACATGAATTAATTGATTAAAAAATTTTTATCTTCATCAACACAAAAATATTAATGTAAATGTTTATACTGAAAGTTTTTTTATGACTTTTTTTCATCATGGAATATATGCCAATTAAAATTTTATTTTTATATATTTGGATGCTTATGCTGATGCCAGTGATACTAGCTCTATTGTAGCGGCACTTTCTCTTACCAAAGGTAAGGAAAATTGTGTGATGCTGTCACATTAGAATTTTTAAATATCTTTAAATATCCTTCCTATACCTTTAGTAAATATAATTATTTATTTATTTTATTATTTAAATTATGTTGGCTACCAATTTTAAATGACCTTATAAAAATAAATAATTATTTTTACTCAAGATATTAAAAAAATCTGGTGTGAAAAAAGCACACAACTTTCTCTTACCTGAGGCATGGAAAATAATCTATGTCCTGGCACACCAGATATTTTGCGTCGAGTTCCTTTGGTAGTTGATTCACAATTTTATATTAGCTTTTATTTTGAGAGATTTTACTTTCTCTTACCTATAAATAAAATATATAGTGAGAAAGTATTGCAATCGCAAAAAAAAGACGCCTAGATTTTAACGAAAATACATGATTTAAGGTCTACTGAGTCTACAAAAAATATATGTGTGTGTCTGTCTGTCTGTGAACAAGTTTTCTCAAAAACAAAAAATCTGAAATGTTGAAACAGACTATTTTATTTAGACACAGGCGACCTCAAAACGTGTATTTCCATTGAAATCTCGACTGCAATTTTTTTACGATCGCAATAATTTCTCACTATATATTACATATATAGATAAGAGAAAGTATAATAAAATTTCTATGTACGAAAAAAGAATAACCCATGCCTTATTTTTTGTTTCATTAATATATTTTAAGAAATGAGATCGAAAATCTGATATTATCCCTCGAGACTAGAAAATATTTAGCTGTCCTTTGAAAAGAATAAATAACTATTTTCCTAGGTTATTTAAATTACTCATTTTTCCAATGAAAGGTATATTTAGAAGTCAAAATGGCAGCCGAAATTGACTTAAAAATTGAATTAAAAAAAAAAAACAAAAACAAAGAAAAAATCTATTTATAATAATAATAATAATCGAAAATTTAGAAAAATTGAAAATTTTGATGAAATGTAAAGTTTGTTGGCCAAATAAGTCATAAAAAACCTGTCATAATTCATTAATCTTTTAGAAAAATTGCCCGATTTGAGCAACTTCATGTAGAGGCAAATTGAAGGGAGCCACCCTGAGTTTATTTTTAACATCCTAATCATGATGAATTAACTCCTTTTTTTCTCCTTCAATTCTCGTTGGTGTTTCACCTTTAACCACATAAATTAATTAATTAACTTAGGAAATTGTAAATATATACACCGATAAATAGCCGCCTATTTTTGTAACAAAAGATATTCAATTATATATAGCTACATGGCATATAATTACATTGGTTTCAATGCTGTCCAATTATTTTCTCCATTATTTTCCAAGTATAATCATTGAAAAAAATGGTTTGCCTTGGCAAAATAGTTTTTTTATCAATACTGTACAATTTATTAAAATGGATTTGACTGGTTTTTGCATTAAACCTCTTCTATTTACAGAGTCAAATATACGAGAACAACTAACAACTAACAATACTACAAGGCAAGAAATGTGGTTAGTAGCGTAATAAATTTTAAAGAGAATGTTTTGAGAAATTCAAAAAATAAAGTATTTTAAAAATAAAATAAAAAAGGGAATTAGGAGAATTTTTTACTAATTAAAGATATTTATTTACAATTATGATTGTAAAGAATCAATTTAGCCGAATCAAAAAAGATTTATTCTTCATAGGCAATGTAGGTCTAATAAATAAATTTTTTAAAAGTTGCAAAAGACTAGCAAGCCCTTGTCTTAAACAGTCTTGTTACATTTATCTGTTATGTTTCTAAAATATAATTATTTATTTAAATATATGCATTTTGATCGCGCTCTAAATTTAATAGTCAAGTATAATATTTGTGATTAAGCTAGTTTGTGTGAAATTCAAATATTGGAACTCAAATATTGAAATATCATTGGAGAGATTGACCTGCTGTTTAGCGATGTTTGATGAAGGAATAAATGGGGCAGCCAAATAAAATATTTTATTATTTCAGGAAAATTTAAAATTAAAAAAAAATTTTTTAAGAAGAAACGAAAGTCTACTTGTATTTTCATTTCGGAAACTAATTAAAATTCATAATTATTTAATTAAATAAAATTAATTTGATGTCAAAAATAGAGGAAATAGTAATTTACTCACCAAATGTTGAAGGGTTGGTAAAGATGATTGATGGAAATTTTTTAGAATTCACCAAAAAATGGAATCAACCTGGAAAAAATAAAGATAAATTAGTAACAAAATCAAGATTAAATCAAATAAAAGATATGTGATATATCTTCTAAAGAGAGGAAATATCAAGATCTTGGTGATCTCTCTTTTCTTATATGGGGATTAGAAATTCTTCACACAGACCTTAGCTAATCGTTTAATAGGCGTAAAATTTAATTAGGGCACTTTTCTTAGTAATATTCGAGAATGCTGAATAAGACTTGTCGCGTAGAATTTAAATTCGCCAATTAGAAACCGAGAAAATGTTTAATCAAAATAGGCTCGAGTCTAAGCATAACAATGACATTTGGAAAAAAATGCTCTGGGGAGCACCGAAATTTAAAAAAATAGATCTGATGCTAAGAGATAATATTAAGATTAGGTTAATTAACCGTTAAGAAATTCACATTACTGTAAAAATGTATAGATATAAAAAAAAAGTAGATTTAGGGTCCGTATTTTAATTTCTAAATCTAACACTTATTTTTTATTAGAAAATCTTATAAATATTTTCATTTTTTTTTTTATTTCAAAAAATTATGTGTAAATTTGTGTTCACTTTTTACAAAGTGGCCTCTTTCTTTTCTCTCTTCAAAGCTTGGGCATCTGTGTAAATAATATTTTACAGTTTGCCCACGGTGGGTAAAATCTTTCATCATTAAATAATAGAGAATAATTATCTAATCCGCTGAAAATTTACTACTGATTACTTTTATCGAGGCATATTTATTTACATCAATTGGTATCCAATTGATTTAAATAAATTTTCATCGGACTGCCTGTGATCCGAACCCGCACCCCTTGGCTTATAAGGTTATTAATACTAACGATGTCACTCTGTAACATCTCGGCAACGGAGGGGGAATATTTAAGTTGTAAAAATAGAGAGACAGACATTATATTTAATATACTTCAATATTTAATCCCTCCCATTGCTCCTTTCCCGAAAATCTACTACTGAAGTTATATTAAATAGAGTATAATACTGCTTTTTTATGTATTATAAAAACGAACGAAGAATAATCCTAAAAATGTTTTTTTTAATTACACACCTCTCAATATTTATAAGTTTCAATCACTTCAGTCATTTGGGTCAAAAATTGACACGTTGTGGTTACATCAGGGAGTAACCATCTTTATAGAATCCTACTGAGGTGGGTTCCCGTTACCTTCACGAGGAGGAAGCATCAATTATAGAGTTGAATAAATTTTTTCCATGAGGTGGATTCGAACCAAGATTGCCTTCAACTTAAATGCTTAAATACTTTATTCCCTTCTTAAAATTGTTTCAATACATAAAGGAATATTTAAATGCGTTTGGAAATAGATTTCAAAATCAGATAGAATTAAAAAAGATGGTTATTTGTAACTGGTTTAATTTTGATAGTATTTGTTGATAGGCAAAGATTTTCAATTATCATTCAAGCCTCGTGGGATGTTGAAAACAGATCGCTTTTATTCACCACTCGGCATTCAGACCGCAAGCAT
This sequence comes from Anisolabis maritima, assembly GCA_010014785.2. Taxonomy (NCBI): domain Eukaryota; kingdom Metazoa; phylum Arthropoda; class Insecta; order Dermaptera; family Anisolabididae; genus Anisolabis; species Anisolabis maritima. Next base: position 22,385 of record JAAAKE020109796.1, read on the forward strand.
CGAAAATTAAATTTAATAATATATAGTATAAAGACAGAAAAAAATTTTATATTAAAAAAATTGGATATCGATTTTTAATAAAAAAAATTCTCTTTTTTATTTATTGATAATTTTATGTCAATCACTGGGATTGCATCGACAAGTAGAATTTAATAGATAATATGCAATAAAAAAACTTTATTCATAGCAAAAGTTCAAAGGAAATAAGAAATTAAAAAATATTGTTTTCATAGATTTAAAATAAATAAATAAATAGATGCATACAAGCGAATAATAAAGTTAAATATGAATATACCAAATGATTTCCAAAGAGGGATCAAAGAAAGAAAAATGGAATCAAAACGGAGAATGGAAAAAGAGAAAATTTTTAATAAATTATCTTTAAATTGTGTTAGAAATTCCGCGTCTTTCAGCATCGGTATATAGCCTACTCGTTTGAAGCATAAATGAAAGAGGATCGTTTCTTAAATTCTCTTTTTGAGGACAACGTAACTTTCTTAGAATTAAATAGCCCAGTAACTTAGTAACTCCCTTTATTCAAAGGCTCAATGTAATGGTTTCATTTTCATTAAGTTTCATTTCAAAAATCTGACTGTAAATCGTAGCCTGTGCACAAAGTCAGGGCGCTATCAATCTTGCATTTTTTATTCAACAGTGGATAATTTTCATTTATTATTTAAGAGCAATATGGTAGTAATGGATGGTTGTATAAAGCTAGATGCACAATGAAGCGGATCGGACTGCATCGCATCGTAATGCAAAACATTGCCTAGACCCATCACATATTCCTATATAGGATAGATTCGTTTCGCTAATTGAGTGAGATTTTTTGCAGTTTATAATATATATTAGGACCATATTAAAATTTTTTAAATTAAATTACTAATTTTATTTATTAGAATAATATTATTTATAATTTACAATTGAAAAAGAAAATAATTTCTTTTAAAATAATAAAAAAAGTTATTCATTTTACTTTTATTCATTATATAAATATAGGCCTACGTATATATAGTTTAAAATTAATGAGGTAAATATATAGAACTTTTTTATGTAATAATAATAACCGAACACCTGCGATCCTCCGTTTCTCTTTCTATTTGGAAAGGGAAGGGTGGTATAGCGAGCTCAGGGAAGAGGATATTATATTTCTCAAAATTGTAATATAAAATATAATTTTTTATTGGTTTCTTTTATATAGTAGCCTATATAAATACTACCCACCATAATTATCTACGTAATTTACACTTATTACTTATAACATTTCTAGTCAAATTTTAATCAAATTGTGAAAAGACTGAAAAAAAAATGTTAAATATTTCTAATTAAGCAATATGGCGACTTTGGCTTAAAGCCGATAATAAAAGAGAAAAAAATTAATCATTAAATAATTAATTAATTAAATTTTTACGCCTTGTCCCTTGGTGGTAGGTGGAGGTCTCGTCATACATTCAAAAGGACAATGGGTCGCTTTCCGTCTTCGCGACAAAAATTAATTTATATTATTGTATATTGGCTACCAATTAATATAAATAAATAGGGAGGGAGTCTAAATCACTTCACATGCTGAAAAAAACAAAAATTATTTTACATTATATTCAAGTATTAAAAAAGACTTTTAGATGCGAAAAATTTAAGTAAAATTATGCTTAGTGTTAGAATATTCATTTGAATTTTTTTGCCATGTTCATAATCAAAATTAGCAATATGTAAAATATATGACTTCATGATCACCAAAATATTCCAGGGGGATGGATCATCCTCTTTAAATTTAGCAATTTTTTTTTTCAATTTTAAAACTTGGAAATTTTTTCATCATAAATTATTTTAAATCTTGTCATAATTATTTATATATATATATATATATATATATATATATATTTTATATAATTGGCTGATAAATAGCTTATAGAAACTATTTTTTTTAAATAATCTTAAGATGACTTTAGTTAAAGTTTCTTTAAGCTTCTGATTATGAATAGAACCTGTAATTTTGCATTTTATCAGTAGGTCAAAATGGGCCTAAATTAAAAGCTCAGAGAGAGCTTCCCCATTCTCACTTACCCTAGTTATTCTGTTTCCTTATAAACACAGAGCTATATAATCTCGTAAATTATTTTAAAACTTAGGAAACCATAATTCACCTAGAAATAATTTAAATTGAAAATTTGAAAGGAAAGTAATTGTTTTTTTTTTTTTTTTTTTGTACTTTTTTTCTCAACTCATTCCTTGATATAGCTATGAAATTAAAGATATTACCTGGGAAATAGAAGAGTTCGCATAAAAATAGCCTTATGGCTAGCAAAAGAAGAAAAGACTGGCATATATGTGGAAAAAGAAAAGTCTCTTTTAAAAAATTTATCCTCTGATCGAAGAATTTTTATAATTATCTACCATTAAAACTTCTTGTTCAAATTTATAGTTATAGTGTTTTAAAGTGGCATGGAAATTCAAAAAATATTGGGGGGGGGGGGGAGTTGAGCTCCCTGAGCACCTCATCCTTTCTTACATCACATCGTTGTTATTTTCAATTAAAATCAATATATTCAGAATTGGTTTATTATTTTAGATTTGTAAATAGCTTGCTTGCAAAAATTAAATATTTTATAACATGTTTTCTTTTTTGGCATTCTTTCAATAGAAAAGAAATTTTTTGTCTTTTAGAGTGACTGTTAATTAAATGATTTATTAAAGATAGGATAAACTCTTACCCTTATTTAATTAATTGTTTATCTCAAATTTACTGAAGAGTAAAATTCTCCTCATTTGAATTCTGGAGACGTTATATATTTTATTAATAAAATTTTAAACTTAATTGTAATATATACTCAAAGAAGATTTACATTTAATCTGTTCATTTATGCCGTATATTCCCAGATTTTTACTTCTGGTGTGCTCTCGTTTGCGGAGACAAATCTTAAATCCGGAAGGAATCGTCTATTTGCCCCTCTTCATTACGAAATTGCTTTTGTTTCCTATCTCTAAATATTATTCCTGCATGTTTATTTCAAATTAACTAGCAATTCCTCATCGAATCTTGATATTTTTCTTTTTAAGCCCTTTTACCTGACTTAATTTTTACTAATAAGGAAGATGTATATGTAGAAACGCCTACTTCTTTCGAATCAGTGAGTAGAAATCCTTTTTAACTTCCCGTTGAAAGAATCCTATATCACACGTAATTTGAGAGAATTATGGTCACCTATGTCCTTATACAAGTTCTCACTTTAAGATTTATCTCTATGTATTCACTATTATTTAATGAAAAAATCCGACTGTGGCTGGGTTCGAACAAAGATCGCCTTTGTAAAAAAGCCATTACGTTAGATTCTCCTCCCTCATTGATACTTCGAGTATATCTTATTCATATATATGTTAAGATCTTAAATATGAAAACAAAAACAATTAAAGATAATATAATAAATAAAAATAAAAATAAAATAAGAGAAAATAAAATAAAATATTAAAAAATAATAAAATATTTTATTTATTAGAGTTTTGGATAAGAAAAATTGAATGAATGAGAAACGGGATATATTCATATTTTACATACCGGTAACACAAAAGATTTCCAATAGGATTAAATATTTATTTATATATCCTTGAAAAATTTAACTTCTAAATTTATACGAATTTAGAAGGTTGAATTGTATATTGTATATTGATACTATTTTTATTTCCCAGGGATTTTGGAATATTTATTCTTTTGAAAAAATAGCATTACATTAAATATTTCAATAAAAATTTATTCGCCAGTGTAATTAAAATATGATTTTTTTTTTTTAGGATTAGTGTTTTAATTTTAAATTTTATTGGTAACTGCCGGATTAAGTAATATTGCCACTAGACCTACTGTATTATGATGACTTTTTTTTTTTCTCTTTTTCGGCTGAGGCCGACTCCGTCTTCATTTATTTAAATTAATTGGTAACCAATAAAAATTAAATAAATTTTTGTCGCTCAGGACGGGAAGCGAGCCACTGAGCTTTGGTACGTGAAGCCAGACCTCTAGCTCTGCCCAGGGCTTAATGATGACTTCAATTGGGCCAAATTTGCCAACTTAAAAAAAAAATGGGATAATAAATTATAAATCTTGATAATTATAATCATGATACTCCTCTCCCCCCTCCCCCCCCATGGCCGAGAAATTAAAGATACTGACATTATTAACATTGATAACCTTTAGTTCGAATCCCAGCCAGTCCGATGAAAATTTGTTTAAATCAATTGGATACAAGTATCGTAGTAATTATATTGTGTATCGCCTCAGATGCCGAAGAGTCAAAAAAAAAATTATAATAATAAATAATCAACATGACCCTTGGAGCAGAGGTAGAGGTCTTGCTTCATGTTCTATGGGTAGCGGTTCGCTACTCTTCCTGGGTGATAAATTACATTGATTATTATTGACTAATTAAGTCAAATAAATATAGATGGAGTCTAAATAACCTCAGATGCCGAAAAAGACTTAAATAAAAAATAATCAACATGAAATGAAGCAAATTAATTGCATAGATTCCCGAAGAAGGAATGAGCAGTTGATAATAAAATTTTTTATAATATATTATCTTTTTGGTAATATTCGAACTTATTGTATTTTTTTTTTCTTTATTTAAACAACAAATAATTTATTATATAAACTTAATATTTGACATTCTTAAAAAATCTCAACATTCATTTTTTTCTTCTGAATTTAAGATTCATATCTAAACGGTGTAATAAAAATACATTTTGAAGAAAAATCGCCGGCTGTTTATGTTATGAATTTAGGTGGAAAAAATGAATTATTATAGATGACTAATACAACGTAACATTATGCAGCATCCTCAAAACAGAAAACATTGAGTTCGAAGCTCGTTTTCTCTTCTCTCTTTTTTTTCTACAAAACGTGAAAAAAAAAATTGTCTATTCTTATCTTCTCACATATTGCTCAACACACAAAGTGGATTCATATTTTAGACTAGCGACCAACAATGTTGACTTTTATAAGCTTATACTCATACCAGACCATTCATATGTTTCTCTAAAATATAAATATATACAAAAGCTAGATGAGTAGTGTGAGATAAAAAGAGAGGAATAATAACGTGGAATATGAATTTCACTTATTCTGTTTATAAATAGGGCTTCATTTAAATTTTAAAGTCCCCCATTAAGGACTAATTATTGAATTAATACTTTAATCTCTTTTTATCTCTCTCTCTCTCTCTCTCTCTGGGCCCGTTTCTTGTAAAGAAAAAATATTTTACCAAAATATAGGCCTCCTATCTCTTATTCCGCCAGAAATATATTACTGCATTTCTTAAAAGGAAAGAGAATACACTTTAGGATATAAATAATCCTTTTAAGATAAATGTGTGGCTTTCTCTTTGTTGTTCCGACTTATAAGTTAAAACCGCTAAACATGATGAAAAAAACATTTTCCTCAACACACCATCTATAAATAAATCTCTCCATTATCCAATTTAATTTTATATATTAATTTAATAAAGATTTTATGTAAATTCAATCTATTGCTAAAAAATTTTAAAATAAGTGTTTAGGGGTAGCTAACTTATATGCTGCCTAAAAAAATAAATTCATTACAAATATGTGTTGAGTATTTTTTTAACAATACGTATTATTTGTTTTTCAAAGGAATCAGGTCCCTCTGAGAAATTAATCTGGGTGCTTGTTTCTGGTCTAAGATTTTTGAAGAGGTTAATATATTCTTTTCGTTAACATCTTAAGGCTAATGTGTCGTTTGCTTCTGGTCACGTATTATTGTATGCAATTTTTTGCCTATTGAAATGTATGAACATGTTATTTGTTAATGAGTCTACATTTCTATTTATATTATTATTTTTTTCTTTATTGTTTTATGTTATATAATTTGTAAATTTGTACTTGTGTTTAAATGAACTTAGCCACCGAGGACTTGTGCTTCTAAGCAGTTCGTAAATTTATTTATTTATTTCAGATTATTTTTTAAATTGCACTTAAACCCTGCAAGAATTATTTTAAATAATTTAAGGACTTTTTGTTCTAATCTATAAAATTTATTTAAAATAATCAGCTACCAATTAATTTTAATAGAAGTAGAAATACTGTCAAATAAACTTAATTTATCGAAAATGGTGTCCTAATCCCCCCCCCCCCCCCCCCCCCCTGCACGCCGCAGACACCCCGAAAGGCGATTGCTCCATAGAGCTCTCTATTGTTGAGAGTGAAGTCGACTATATAAATTTTTATATACTATAGGTTTCAGAAATTAATTAGTGTTTGGCTTCTGGAAGATAGGCAACCAAATCGACAAATTTTATGGATTTTTCGATCAATTGTTCCAGAGTTCTGTTCATTTATTAATTTCTATGGAAATTTAACGAGTGCGATAACCTGTAGAGAAGTTCAGGAGCAATTAATCTAAATATTCTTGAGTGGCTTTCAACAAGCAAAAACGAGCGAATTGCTCTCTAAGGGATTTTGTATAGGCTATTAATAAGGCCCTTGGATAACTTTTGGCAATAATTAATCCTGACAAAATCCACTATCTTTAGGAAAAAATACCCAAATACAAATTTATTGTTGTTTAAGAGAAAACTTCTATAGGCTACAATTTTGTATAATACGTCGAACGTTCGGGTGCAATCGGTTCTTCAAATCCACACATCTACATCGTGAGATAAAAAAAAATCCTTATCATTAAATTTTCATATATAGACTACACACTTAGGGCGTTTGAGAAAAGAAAAGAAATCCAAACAGAATTTCTTATCTCAGTACTAGCAAGATAAAAATATTAGAGCTTTGTAAATTTATATTTTCATCTATTTGCTTATGCTCTTTCATCACGCGAATTTTGTTGACAATTTATAATAGTTTAGCTGAATAATTGACTTGTATAACTTTACCGTTATTTAAACGCTTCTCCTTTGTATATATATTTTTTATTGAATACATCACATTGAAGTTCAATTTAAATAACCTCTACGGATGAACAAGCATGATAAAACATAACAAGCAAAAAAAAAGACAAATTAATTCGCCTCATTTTGCATAAAAGGACTTTTGATATTTTAAGTCCTCTCTGAATCTGCTTTCTAACGATGTTTACCTCAGTCAATGACGACGACGACAACGACGACTTGACATAAATGGCTTTTCCTCAGAATCGAGAAGAATAATATCCGGCTTCAGTGCTTTTTCCCATTTCCCATTACCAACAAGAAGACTATATATATCCTTTAGGGGTTGCCAGTTCCATTCTCTTTCTCTGATTATAAAAGTATTATTATTAATAAACTACGGGAAATTTATTTTAATTTCTTTATTATTTTAATAATTATTATTAATTAAAATAAATTATTTGAATAAGCTACGATATTTTGATATTTCTAATGAGAGAGAGACAGATCGAAACTGCCCTAGGGAATATAAGTTTTCAATTTGTTTGGCTTAAATTAAATTTATTATATATCAAGCGGAAAATTATAAATATGAACTGCAAAAGGGAGGCTCTAATAAAAGAATTATTTTGTATAACGTTTCGCTAATTTTTTTTTTTTTTTTTCTTATAAACGTATGTTTCTTTGTTTTTAATAAATAAAGTATATTTTCGATTTAACAGTGTCTTTTTGATACTTAAAGAGATTAATTTAATATTAGACATGAATTTAAATCTTCAATCAAAAATTATTTATAAAGCTGATTGCCAAAAAATAATTTTCTATTGTATTCCTATTCTATTTCTATTGCTTTTTCACCTTTTTCGTATTTTTTAAAATTATTTGATAGATTAAGACAGGAAGCGATTGACATCTGGAACATGAAGCAAGCTTTCCTCTAAGAGACATTTTTTCCACCTGCTTGTCTTTCTTTAAAACAAAACAATAACGTAATAAGCTTACTCATAAATAATCCCGTGAAAAGATAATTTATTTTTTATCGGATAATTCCAATTATCCTCGTTTATTTACCCGAAATACTCAAACTAAGCAACCAAATGAAATTTTAATTCCTTAATCTCTTAATGTTTATTTCCTATTTTTATTGAATTATAGGTATATAATGCTCTTGATAATTAGGGTAATGACTTTAGATGGACTTTTCTTGAAATTCTCTTAAAAATGAAATGTTAAAATTTTAGCAAAAATGCAGAAGAGTTTTTCAAATTCAATTGTTTATTTTGATCCTCGCGTTGCTCTTTCTGATTATGGTCATTAGAGTCTGATTGTTTTTTTTTTTTTGCTTGTATTATTACATTTTAATAAAGTTAGAAAATTACGTAGTTTTATTTTTGCTTTATTATTTTCATTCTGCAAAATTGAAACAATTAATTAAAGGAAGGCCCTAAAAAACTAAAATATAAAGATTCTTCAAGAGACAAAATTCTTCTATGAAATTTGAAAAAAAAAAAAAAGAATGAATTTAGAAAAAGGTAAGAAAAATAGTGAGAAAATAAAATCAAGAGAAGAGAAGAAAAGAAAGTCAAAATTTATAAAATTTACAAATTTTATAAATTAATATATGTATGAAGCACAAAAAACCTGCACTGCCGGTGGTGCCCTAATTTGTATAACAAATAAACTAAAATATAAAGAGATCAGGACCCACTGGAGGTTTGACAAAGAAAAATTTTAATCGGGGAATTTGTAAAACTTTACTGATAAGCTAGGCAGAACAAATTTCTGAAAGGACAGGAATACAAATAATAAAAAAAATCTCACTTTTCGTCATTTCCAATACTGCCTTTTCTTAGGGCAATTAAGTGAAGATAGTATTTTATTTACTGCATTCCTGTCCTTCCATAAATTAAATTAGATAACCACATCTCATATTCTTCTGCTCCTCAATAATAATAATATAGAGCCTTCTTTTGTTGGTTTGAGAACATCCTGAGAGCGGAATTACCCCGGTCTGATAAATTGAGGGTTTGAAATGAAATTTCAGTGTTATCTTGGAAAACTCGTGTTACTCACTTCAATCACAGAGTGTAAAATCTTGAGATATTTATTTAATATGATATTAAATATTTGCTTATAGATAGTTGAGAGTCAATTTTGAGATAAATGGAACCACATAAACTATATTAATATATAGACATGTAATTGCTCTTGAAGTCAGGCCCCCCTCCTCTCCAAATAATTCTTTTGGGAGATATAATCTTCAATCTGTTTAATTAAAATTGTTTAAAATTAGATAAGAAATTTTGGACTATAAAAATGAAAATAATAAAAACAAAAAAGACTTAATTTATTGGCTCTAATTTTTAACAATTCAGTTACTAAATGATCAAGCTCAATTTAAGAGAATCTTTTTTTTTTTTTTTTGAAATTCAAAATTTTTATAGAGTAAAATACCCAGGATTGAAGTCGACCGTGCTCTTTATATTCTTTTTCCCTAAAAAGACTTTTAAATTGTCACTTTAGCAGCTCGTCCTACATAAAATAAAAAATTGTGAATATAAAACTATAGCTCGTAATATTTTACGATCCCTTTATATAGATTTCCTTATATTCTTAAATGGACAATTGCAATCTTTTCATGTGCGTTCAAAATCCTAAAATTTATTTGTTATATTGGTGCAAACAAATCCCATTATTTAAATAATGCAAGTTTTATTAGGATTAGTGAGATATTTTAGACAAAAATCTCAAATGCCTCAAATGCCAATGATCATTATCCAGTAAATTTTTAATTTATTCATTTATTATACGTAATTTACCAGAAATACAATGGCCTGCTTATTAAAATTCTTATATGAGTTCTAGACACATAAATAATAAATTCACTAATGATTTTTCGATTAATTGGTCCAGAGGGCGAGCCATGTTTGGTAATTTAATTTCTATGGAGATTCAACAATTGCGCTTATCGCTCTAGAGGAGCTCTCGACACATTAATCAAAAAATCTATTAGCGAATTGGTCATTGGGTTGCAGGCAATGTGAAGTTTTAAAATTTAATAGGAGAATTTTATTATGTAATTAGATTGTTATTCCCTTCAAAAATTGTAGAACTTAGTACTTTAGTTGCTAAAGAATTAATTTTAGAGTGAGACGGTTTTATTTTTATTTCAGAAAAATGAAAAGAGGCTGTGACTTTCCCTCTCTCCTAGAGAAGAAAATGCGGGGAATGGTCTTGTGATTGAAGTGGCATAGAGTGAGCACCTTTACTTTTGGAATGGTTCGAAAATTATCGTACTAATAATTTAACAAATAAAAAAAAACTGCTTAAGGGTACAAAAATTAATAAAATATATCTTGAATTAGTACCAGTCCACCTCGCCCAACCTATACAATTTTGAATGCTTATTTCCTAGATAAATTATCAAAACCTTGAGGTTGAAAAATATAATTCGAGGATAAACTCTGAAAAATTGTTCTGATAAAAATAAAGAAAGATAATCAAATAAAATAAGATGACAAACTTAGTAATGTTCATCCTTAAGATATACCCACATAAGATTTTTTACGCTTTTAAAGAATCCATTTCTTGTAATTCCTTATTTTATTGTGAAAATGATAAAATAAAAAATAACAAGAGTATTATTTGATTTAATAGAAGTAAATAAAATAAAAAATTAGATATTTCATTATTTTTTTTATATTATCTTCTCTCGTAATTAATACCCCCGCAAACGCTGCGACGAAGGAGGGCGAGAACCTCTACCTTTAGCAATAAGGTTCATAATGAATAATCTGTCGTCTGTAAATATTTAGTTAGCTACGTTAGCACTAAATTCAACATATAATAGCATATAATAGGTGTAAAAATAAGAAGGGGGACGCGCATTATTATGAAGTTACGCCACTGACATTAGCGCCGCTTTAATATTTAATATTTCCTATATATTTAATATATAGTGAAGAGAAACTAAAAAATGTAAATGGGACATTAATATGCTTCCCAAAATACATTTTTGTTAAAAAATTCACAGCTTACTGAAAGAAGTTTATGTATTCATTTGAAATTTTATTAAATTTTTGATATTCCAAATTATAATTATAATAAAAATTGTATTTTAAGAATTTTGTTTTTCAAATTATTTGTACACGCCAATTAAAAATGGATTTTAAAAAATAATTTGATTTTATCTTCATGATAAATTCCATTTGTCAAAACAATTAGTTGAGATAATTCTACTTAAATAATAAATAAATAAAAATAAAACATAAAAAAAAAAACTTAATTTATAGCGCTTGTTATTACTATTCCATTTTTTTGGACTGCTAGAATATCATGCGAACATTGAAAATGTCAAGGGAGAATTTATGGAGGCGTATATCTCGTAACTATTGGGAACATGGAATTTTTGGTGGAATTGTGCGCCTGATGACCGAGTAAATTTCATTGTAAATGGTGCTCAATTAGATGGGTGGATCGAATTTTTTTTTACGTGTGAGTCGATAAGTGGGCTCGCTAATATGCATGTATATTTTGTAGATTTGCTTAAGAGCTGTCACAGACAGCATGTTCCAATATTGACAGACGAGAAAAACTAACCATGTCAAGGGTGGAGGCAAATATTATGCAATGGCGGACATGCGAAGTCCACACCAAAGTAAATTTGTTTGCATTTTTTTTAAGGAAAAATATAAAGCAAATTTTTAGATAAGAAATTATATGTTATAAATAAGTATAAAACATTTTGAAAGGATTTTTTTATAAAAAGAATAAAGTAGAAAACTTTTATTCTTGATTTAAGATTTATATCTAAAATAGTGTTTTTCCTTTTCCATGAGCGCCCTATATTTTATATCATTATACTTGTAAAGTAGTCTTCGTTAGTATAATAAGACGGTAAAGAAATTTCTAGGTTTGGATTTTTCATTTAATCTATCAAAAAAATTTTACTTTTTGCTTCCTAAATTTTTTGTTGGACAAATTCAAAATTTTATTTGTGCTTTCACAATATGGGTGAAGCCAGCAGTTTCAATAAAAATTCAAAATTGAGATGTTTCGGACTAAGTTAACTGATTCATCTTCAGTCCAATTTGTTAGTTGTATTTGGGTCAGTATATATTGGAATATATACAACAATGTATATATATATATAAGCGATAATGATGTTAGTTTATGGTCCAGCCTCATTTGTGTGTGATGATTTTTGTTTGTAGCTAATGAAATCGAATGTCGGTGGTCGAAGTATGGATAATGAATGACATGGAACGAAATTTGCCGTCTCGTTAATCAAGTTACAAGGATCATATTGTACAAACCATAAGCAAAAGTTAAATTATAACGTTTCGGCCGGTATTTCACTAACAATAATGAATACCCAAATTCGACATATTAGAAGAGAAAGGCGGTCATGTTGGTAAGAAGCAGAAGAAAAGTCAGACAGGCCCGTAATCTGAAACGCTACTAATAAAAATCTTAATTAATTAAAATATGCCTTTTTATTTTAGAATTCTTGAGTTAAAATTTTTCTTAAATAGATAAGGGAGATCTTTGGGTTAGTCACTTAAGAAAAACTTAATTTAAGAAATTCCAAATAAAAAAGTAACAGAAAAATTCCCCTTAAGTTAAGATTTTTTTAAGTACTCATAGTCGCTATCCAAATACATTTTGTAAGCCTCCTCTGGAGCAATTAATGGAAATTTTATTAGTAAGATGATGCTTTATGTGACTTACCAACCTTCCAGCAAACAAAAACGAACAAATTTATTTATTCCCCTTCCTCCTGCTTAAGAGATATAAATATATAACGTAGTATATATATAATAATAAAGTATAAAATGCAGGATATACACCAGGGATGGCCAAATTTTTAGACGTTTGGTGTGAATTGTTTGGTGAAAGTAAAGTGTATTAGAAATTTTTAAGGACTTGCAAATATTAGTGACGTTTTTAGAAGATAATTAGGAATTGATGACTTTTTTTCAGTAATACAACTGACGAAGACGTTTTACTATGATTACTTTAATAGTAAATTAACTCTCCTGATCATTTTCTAGAACTGGTCCTGAATTTAAAAAAAATTCCAATATATAGAAAAAAAAAGTATATTATTGTTTAGTATTGTATTAAAATAAATTAAATGCAAATTTTACATTGGCATTTACATTTGGCATTGCATACTGTTGACAAGTTTGTCAAACTTCGGATGGATGGCACCGAGAAATGCAAGCCGGTAACCATCAATATTTAATTTGTATAATAATTTAAGAAAATTTGTAAATTCTAAATGGACTCTGCCAAAAAAAAATAAAAATCCAATAAAAAAAGTTTGTCAAAATTTACATCAAAACAAGTTTGGTTATTCTATTCCAGAGTTATACTCCTTTCATTTCAAAATAGCTCTGAAGTCATTATCATTTATCAATCAATGTTCACGTCAGTGAACATCTTCTAGAGCCCTCGTTACAGGTCGACTCCAGTCTAAGTCTTGGCAACCCCTGATATGATATATACAAATAAATTTGGTAATTATATTCCTTTTTTTTTTTAATTTATTAAAAAATTTAAAACATATTTATGATAAAAGCACAAATTTCTCTACTATTATATTTCCTGGACTTCCTCTTTGCCTCGGCTTATAAAGCAATTTTCTTTATCAAAAAAATGTTTCACTAAAATACAGTATAGAATTTTGAAGTAAAATTTATGTTGTTTTCTCATCTAAATTAAATCGAATGTTTTGATTGAAGAATTATGGAGTGTTATCGAAATGCCATTAATCGCTTTCATATAGGGGACGGTTATAGGACAATTTGGAACCTAATCAGGCATTCTCGGTTGTCATGTCGATTGATTACAGGAAATAAGCGTCGAGGATGCTAAGTGGACGATTAATCACCTGAAATGGAATGAAGAGACGTTAGACAGGCAACCAACCCTAAAGGAGGCAAGGCAAACCAGCCAGCCTCCAAACGGCCCCATTTTATATTAAAGCATTCGGGTTCAAGACATCCATCATGTTCCTCTTTGTTTCGATGCTGGCCAAAACGCGCACACCTGGATTCCATGTATATACATATATACATTCAAACCCTATGAAGGGGATATATCCTAAAGCCCGCATTCGCAATATAAACGCCCTACAAAATCCCGGAGAGGGTTTGATTATTAGCAAAAAGGAGCCTTAAGAACAAGTGAGGTAAAAGCGGGATCATTAATATCCTATTATATTCAAGCATGGCTTCAATTAGTCCAGGCGACACTTATGAATGTTAAAATAAAACATCTTTGAATTTAAATGAAGACAATTAAAAATGTTTATAGTTAGAAAAGAAAAAAATTTAATTTAAGACAGATGTTCTTTAAAATAAATGATGATTTTTCTTTAATAAGTCATTAAAGAGTGGGGTTTCAGCATATAAAGCACAGTGATACTAAGTAGAGCCCTGCCGAAATTCCTCCTTATTCGCTCGATTTTTTTGAGTACTCGGCTCGTAACTTTTAACAATTTTCCAAGCTCGCTCTTTTTACTTTCTCTTACTTATATATGTAATATATAAAAAAAGAGAAAGTATCGCCAAAAAATGTGAAAATTTCAAATACACGTTTTGAGGTCCCTTAAATCTAAAAAATCCGTCTCTCAAATGGTGTGTGTTTATGTGTGTCAGAGATTATTGATGGCACTCCGTGCCACCTTTTTTTTTTGTTTGTTTTCCGCCATATTTGCTTCGTCCTTTTCATGGCACCTGGTGCCACCTCTCCTACTCCCCTTGTTTTTGGGATATTTCAGGTCATTTTCACCCCCCACTCTTTTTCTAGCGTCAGGGGGGCCTGTTTAAGGGGTGTTTTGAGGGGACCTCTCTTCTTTCAAGGGATCCGATTATTTTGAGGGGACTCCTAGAGGGCGCAGCCGTCGTGGTCACGTGACTGGTGGGGTTTTTTAAAAGCTTGTATTTTCTGTGTATTTCCTGATTCGACTATCATTTTTAAAAAAATGAGTGCCGGACTTTTTAAAAACAAGAAAAAAATAAAATAATAATTTTCAAAATCAAAATAATAATTTTATTGTGACTAAATATTTAAAATTAAAATAATATCACATTTA